>VMDO01025031.1:0-28809 GCA_007922755.1 Pedetes capensis | reverse complement strand
TTTCAGCATTTAATTTTTTGCTCATATCCACAGTGTTGGAAGGTTCAGGCCCAGACACCTATTTCACCTATCTGATTCAAATTTTAGTATTTTAGGTAGACTTAAAAGTAACACTTATATAAAATACTTGATTTTAAAAATTGAGATTCACAATTTTAATTTTGTCTTTAACTATAACATCAATCAACTCAGGAAATAAACTGAACATTTAATTATTGAATATAATGTTTTATATCACAGTCAGACATAATTTATATGTGAACTGATTTTCTATTTATTGATTATATTGCAGATAATCTTGTTTCTTAAAAATATAGTAATCAATTGCTTGTTTTACTGGTAGTCCCTCCAATTGATGTGCACCCTTTGTTTTCTCAAAATACGCATATACTGCTTAATATATTTCTACTTAAATTTTACTAGTCAATGGGAAACAAGCTTTCTATTTTGTATCAGTTGAAAATAGAAATTCATTTTAAGGGGAAAATGAGCATAGCCACTAATCTTAGGGTTTAATGGTCCAAATATTTTGGAAAAAGTCTGAGAAATGTAAATAAATATAAGCAAGTAACACATTAAGTCTTTTCAGACTATCAAGTAAATAAATTTTCCTAGTTCCATTTTGCCTCAGATCACAATTAATTTAAATGTAATAAATAGTCCACTCACAAGTCAAAATAGAAATTAAAATCATATACAATTTTCAAAATCAGCAATTAACAAAATAGTAACCATATCAATTGGTTTTTAGTATGGTTGTTAATTATATTATTTCATGGGTATTTATTAAATACTAACTGTATGCTAGGCAAAGAGTTAGGCACTGAGTGTACAGAGAGAAGGAGATTGGGCAGAAGTATTCAAAGAGGTGTGGTATGTTTCAGAGCGAGGCTTAAGAATGATTTGCCTCAGAATCCACTTGGTGTATATTTCAAAATACAGATTCCACCAATGGGCAATGGGTGTATAAGTATGGTCAAAGTATATGATATATGTGTAGGAAAATTTCATAATGAAACCCATTATTTTCGACAATGAATATACACTCGTAAAAACAATGGTTTTGGGGTTTAGCTCAGTTGGTAGAGAGCTGCTCCACACTTTCTGAGGACCTAGGTTCAATTCCCTGCATCCCAAAAATGGGAGAAGAATGTGGCAGCCACTCCCAAAACAATTTTGAAACAATCAGCCATTGAAAACCCAATGAGAGCTGCAATGAGTAGGACCCTACTCAGCAGCACCAAACAAAAACAACAGCAATAAAAATATTAAGGTCTGTATATTTCAACTCATTGATCAGTAATTATTATTTTAAAAAATGTCTCTTTAAAATAAGCTAAAATTCAGATACCTAGACATCACTTGAAACCTATCATTCACAATTTCTGGGAGATGGGACCCTATAATCCACCTGGTTTGAGAAACTTTGTTCTAGTGCATCCAGAATTAAAAAAAAAAAAAAGGATAGGTTTTAATCAGTTAATGTGTTATTAACTGTCATCCAAAAGTCAGCATTATGTTACCAGTCCATCATTTCCATTTTATCTTTTCAAGAGGAGTTATTTGGAATAAATTGAAAATTTCAAGAAACATGATTGCAATTTATTGATTACCTTATCCTTTTTAGTGTTAAAACCCTACCTGGAAAATAATAAGCCCATTTATATAAATCCTGAACTAATAGTGAATACACATTTAACATGTACCATGCACCAGGATCTGTTTATATAGTGCCACATTTAATTCTCAACAACTCTATGAAGTAGAAATGTTATCCCAGTTTACAGGTGTGATATTAAGCCTGGAAAATATAGTCAATGCTTACTTATTAGTCTTTATGATGCCAAATGGGGCTGGGATTTAGCTCAGTTGGTAGAGCGCCACTTTGCAGTCTCTGAGGTCCCAGATTCAAGTCCCAGCACTACAAAAATGGGAGAAGGATGTGGCAATCCACTCCCAAGGCAATCCCGAAACAGCCATTGAAAACCCTATAAGGGTCGCTATGAGTTGGGTATGACTCCCTGGCACCTAACAGCAACAACAACATAAACCAAATATTTTCTCATCACAAATGAGATGTACTAGACAGCTCAGTTAGAGTGCTTGGTCTACATGCTCTGAGGCTCTAGGTTTGATCCCCAGCACTGAAAAGATGGGAGAAGAACCTGGCATCCCACTCCAGACACAATATGCAATTGAAAACTCTATGAATAGCAGAGAAGCACTGACATAGTCCCAGGCATGGCACAGTGTCAAGGTGTGTTTTGCTCTGTTGTACATAGGATTGCAATGATTCAGGCCCAACTTGATGGCACCTAGCAAGAACGACAGCAACATAGACTGCATTGCTAATACACATACCTGAAAATACCTGAGCAATAGAGAATCAGTCAGGATAAACTTGCTGCTCGCAGCTACAGTGTATTAGTTGTAAGGTAAAGGAAAATTTGCTCATACCAGGATGATTCTAGAAATCTAATAAATAATGAACTTGAACGAATAACTTGAAATGATAATTCATCTAATCAATTATTGTGTGTGGGCATAAACTTATAAATGTAATGATTTACTATGTTTTATTTATTGCTGTATCTTTTATTTTAAAAATGATAATATTTTTGATCCTATAAAAATTACTGTTCTGTAAGAAAAATGGCAGTTCAAGTAGATACAAATATAATTAAAATGCAATATGAATTATAATTCTGAACTCTAAAGATTGTACACTAAGTTTTAATTATACAGACTTTTCCCCCATGTTCAGTGAAGTTGATTAAAATCACTTGTAGACATGAGAATGCTCACAAAATCAAATGAAAGTGTGATATTTTAATTATCCACACCTGCAAACATTTGAAAAAAACACCCTAGTGATTTTTTCAAGTGTCAGAAATAAATGTACAATTTGTATTCAGTTGAAAATTCAAAACCTTCTTCCAAACTTCATTCTTTTGTGTGATATGATCATAAATATTTCCCAACAATTCTATGTAAGATATTTCCCTAATTGATTTTCTTTTTCTGTATTGTTTCCATTACTTCTTTTTATCAATTTATTGTTAGGGTTATCTGTCCACAATTATGCTTTTAAAAAGCCATTAAGATTACCATATTTCTCCTGGGATAATTTGTGACCTTCCTGGCATAGTATATATAATTTTCATATATGTTCTGTCATTTAAGATGGGCCCATGATAAATTTTAAAGCTGTTTGGCAGTCATTTATATTCATTATGTTATAAACCCAGTTCTCTACTCCTCTGGTGAAGAGACAGCCAGAAAGCATGATACATACTCAAAAAATTGGCATCATCCCAAACCTCCTCCATTTTAACAGCTTTCCAGATGATTTGGGTAAGATATAGTGATACACAACAGGTTCCAAAATGCTGTGGAGAGTGCCCTATCAACATAGAGAGCTTTATTAAGGATCACCTTGTTTAAGGTCAAGAAACCAATTTGAGTTAGCTAGAAAACTATTGAGAACGTACAGAATTTCCACAAGACCAAAGGTCAAATATATAGCTTTGTCTAACAGTAGTCTAAAACTCTTTGCTTTAATGAGCCCAGAAGCTGAGGATGATTGGTGTCTCATTTTTACTACTCTTTCCATATCTCCCTTCTCTCTTTCTTTAGTCATGTTCTTCAGCGTGTAGAAATTTACTTTCTAATAACAGATATATGGACTGCTGACATCCTGACCTCCAACCTTCTCTGATCTTGTAAGCTAAGCAGGATCTGGCCTGGTTAGCCTTGGAGGAGAGATTTCCTGGAAATAATGGATGCTGTAGGCTAGGGAGAAGGACATGGCAGCTTATGCCCCAAATAATCAGCCATTGAAAACCCTATGAATAGCAGAGAAGCCCTGACAATAGTGCCAGGCAATAGTGCCAGGCATGGCACAGTGTCAGTGTTTCATTCAGTTGTGTATAGGGTCTCTATTATTCAGCCCTGACTCCATGACACCTAACAACAACAACAATGAATATATGTTTCTCTTCATATATAGACCTTCTTGTCAAGACACACTCTGTTGTATATCCTGACACTAAAGAGAAAGAATCAATTGGATTGATTTTGAGAGCCATTATCCACACTGGTCTAAATAGTTATGACTAGCTGGGAAAAGCCTGCAGGAGTACCACTGTGGCATTTGCTCCCATCAGATCTCTGAAGCTAGTCAGGTTCAGGCCTGGTTAGTACTTAGATGGGAGAGCGCCTGGGAATACTAGGTGCTGTAGGCTTGGAAGATGGACATAGCAACCCACTCCCACAAAACAATCAGCCATTGAAAACACAATGAATAGCAGCAAAGCACTAAACATAGTGCTTTGCCTGTTGTCACTATGAGTTGAACATTGACTTAAGGGCACCTAACAACAACAAGCTGGGAAGAACAGGTATGATCCTTCCAAAATAAACTGAAAAAAAGGCAAGTAATAATCAGTCTTTTTTTTCTATATTGATAGATGTTGGGGGCGTACAGAGTAATACAGCATTTGCTTTTTCCATTGTGCAACTATTACACCACTTTTGGTTACACTTTCATCAACTTAGAAAGTTTATTGAAACTTTTGATTAATAGGTAGTAAAACTCATATGAGTTGTATTCTTTCAGAAGATAGTGTTCCAGACATACTTCCCTAGTGTCAAAGTCAAACTGAGCCATCTATGTGAGCATTTTATAAACACCATGATGCTAGCTAGATAGGCAGATATTCTTCTGCACTACCCACGTGTCACTGAGATGGAAAATGAAGATTGGAGTAAATGGATCCATCTAAATTGCATGTTTGACCACTAGGGCTGCTGTTAATTGCAGCAAAGAAGCTATTCTCCTCCTTCACTGACCAAAACAATATTGGTCTAGACTGAAAATGGGAGGCTCATGACCAGTGGAAAGCTTATTCCCACCTTCCAAAAGCAAGTTCCCACCAACATCCATTCAGGTAGTGATGATAATGAATAGGTTGCACAATTGTCTGGTGTATTCACTTCCTTGGAATAGGCTAGAGCTCAACTGAAGGGTGCAGCAGCAATGACCCTCATCTCTGCCTCTTTGGCTGATGCCCCCAGGTTTGTCGTGGATAGGAAACGTGAGAAGTGTGGCATCACCCTCAAGATTATCATCAAGCTTCCTGAACCACAAACTGTTTAGTCTTCCAAAGTCATCAATGACAGCTTTGGCATTGTGGAGAGATGAACACAGTCCATGACATTGCTGTCACCCTAAATTCTATGGATGGCTCTCTGGGAAATTGTGGCATACTGGTAATGGGAATGCCCAGAACCTCATCCTTGCACATATAAGATTGGGCAACTATGAGCAAGGCCAGTTCTGATTTGAATATGAAGCTTGCTGGCATGGTGTTTTTTGTCCACATCCCCAATATGTTAGTAGTAGATCTGGCCTACCATCTAGAGAAAGTTGGGAAATATGATATGAAGATTGTAGTAAACAGACATTATAGGGCTCCACAAATGGCATTTCAACATGGTTACACTGAGTATGAGTCTGTCTCCTGTGACTGTAAGAGTGACACTTATTTTCTCCCATCAGATCTTTCTCAGTATCTTTGATACTGAGACTGACATTGCCTTCAGTAACCAGTTACTTGTAGTTGTTTCTTGCTATGAATGGATTTGGCAATATAAGCATGTTGACAGACTTTATGAACCAAATGGTTTTCAAGGAGTAAGAACTCTCTGAACTAGTAGCCCAAGGACAACTAGAGAGTTCCTCAGCTCCTGGAGATTCCTTGCTCCAGCTTATATCCCAACACAGTAGTAATCTCTCCTCTATGACATAATTTTTATCCCAGATCCTCTGAAGCAGAGGAGAGACTTAAGGAGCCCTGTCTTGTCATGTATCATTCATAAGGTGTAATGTTCTTAGCCAAAACTCAAAAACAAAAATGAGTACAAAACAAAACAAAACAAAAACATACAGAACAAAGAAAAAAACATTAAAAAACCCACCAGGATTACATGAACCTTGTACAAACAGCCAGGTAACCATGTGAAGTTTCTCTCTTGAGGAAAATGTATAGTTGTTGGATGTCTACAAATCCAGTTCTAAATTTCCCCAAAGAAGGGAGGTCCTGAATCTCAGTGTCTGGGAGTTTTTTGTGAAGGTGGTTACACAGCATGGAAATCAAAACTCAAGACCCCAGCAATGAAGCCAGATATATCATCAATCAGGGTGTTGGTACATGACAATCCTAGTATGTCCTGACAAATTCATGAAGTATACTCCATTATTCTGAGTGTATGCAACCCCATCAATGTAAAAGAGAAAACATCTTGTAGGTCACATTCTCAGGGGTTGACTAAAAGTCAAATATGGTTGCAGATTTCCTGGGACCCAGTCAATGACTGACCATTCATAACCACTGTATCATTTCATTCATCACAGTCACAGTATCAGTAAGGTCTTCCTAGGTACTCCTACTACTCCCTGAAATTCTTTCCTCTGTCACATTTACCACAAGCTGATTTTATTTGTTCCTTTACTTGTTTCTTCAAGTAAAGGCTTAACAGGAGAGATTTGTTTCTGTATTTATCTCTAATTTATCTTTTTATCTATCTTTCATATATGTGTATACACACATATGTTTGTGTAAATCATCTATCATGTATCTATCTATATCTATCCATCATCTATCTATAGTTCTTGCTTCTCCATGTCCCTAGAACAGTACATGTGTGCTTCTAAATATTTAATGGACATAGCCTTTGTATGTTATTTTCATAGTTACTTGTTTATTCATCTATCATTTAAGAAAAACTTCACACTTGAAATTTAGACCTATACCTCCATTTTCTCTTTCAGCTCAGTTGGTAGAGCACCACGCTGCAGCCTCCAAGGTCTCAGTTTGATTCCCAGCACTGCAAAAATGGGAGAAGGACTTGGCAATCCACTCCTGAGGCAATCTAGGAACAATTAGTCATTGAAAACCCTATGAGGTTAGCTAGGAGTCAGACAGGACTCCATGGTACCTAACAACAATAACCAAATAATGTCAGAAACCTTATGGGTTCCTCACATAGATTTGTTGAATCATTGAAGAATAATCAATAATTTTATTATAAACTATAATAAAAGCTATTTTATAATTGCAGGAGAAATATTTTATCAAAAGATAATAAATATAATAAAGTAGAACTATGTAGAAGGCCATGATGAGGCTGAGTCCAAACTTGGTGGGTGGAAGACATAGATTTCCCACACCAGCCATGAAGACATAACATCTGTGCAATTCAGTTGAATTGTGGTACACTATCATGGATAGAGATTAGGTTCTTAAATATTAGCTGAAGGAAAGGAATTTTAACTTTTAGTTCTGGGAATGAAACTCAGAGCTTTATATATGTTAGGCAAGTGCTGTATCACTGAGTTTCATCCTCAGCACTTGAGGGAAGGAATCTTAATAACTATTCAGTAATATTGACTACTGGAAAAAATGTAAAATTTTGTTAAAATAATGTGATTAATATTTAATAGTATGAGAAACTTCCACTAAAATGCTTAATTGATCCTTAAAAGGCCATCAGATTTCATATCATGAATGTATTGGGAATCTACTCGTGACTTAAGAATATACAATTCTTACATTTTTTCTCCTTTCCTTCTCTTCTTTATTTTATATGGTTCAGTAAAACAGAGATTTAACAGTTGCATAATGTATATAGCAAAAGATATTACTCTGTACCCCACCATTTATTAATAAAAAAAGAAATATATTTTTGTATTTCATTTAATAAACTGAAATCAAAATCTCACACTAAGGTGAGTAAATTTTCTAAGTATTCGATCTTTGTCAACATCAGTTTTTTTTTTTTCTTGCAAGATCCCTGAAATTTAGGTATCCTTGGGCAATTTAGCTAGAACGCGATCTGCTTGTGTTCAAATCATATCTCTGCCCCTCAGTTGCTTGTGTGACTTGAAGAACATACCATTTCTTTTCCTTAATTCCCTCAGTTTTGACATGATGATAATGCTAATATTTGTGAGATTAAGGGCATATAAACATCAGTATATATTAGGCCTTTCAGTCAGTCCACACATTATTAAGATGATAACAGTTTCTTTGTTTCTAATATGTCAGCTTGACTATTTGACTACTTATCTCCATCCCTCACCTCTTTCTTCTCCCTCTCCCTCTCTCTCACCTCTCTCTACTCTCTCTTTTTACAGTACTTGTTGTTAGGTGCCATCGAGTCGTGTCTGAGTCATAGCGACCCTCATAAGGTTTTCAATGGCTCACTGTTTCGGGATTGCCTTGGAAATGGATTGCCACATCCTTCTTCCAGTTTTGCAGTGCTGGGAATTGAACTCAGGACCTCAGAGACTGCAGAGCAGTACTCTACCAACTGAGCTAAATCCCAGCCCTTTTACAGTACTAGCAATGTCTTATGCATGCTAAGTACTCATTCTACAACTGAGCTATGTCCTCAACAATATTCCACCATTCTTGATTTGTAGATAAGTGTCATTCGAAATCCAAGTGTCAAATATTTTGTCTTTCTTGAACCATCAAACTTTGTAAGCTATGTGGGCTCTTGCCACTAAGTGATACATAGATCTCAGCTATTTAGGAACTCTTCATCTTCTGTCTCCTTATTGACTTTAGAGAAAAAGAAATCTTCCTTTCTCTCACCTTGCTCCAAAATGCAGTTCATTTTCTCTTATCCAGATACGTGGTATCATGTGTTCTGAATCTCCAGCTTCTGACTCTCTCTAATATTCTTCCTGCAAAATATTCTGAGGCATAGAACTTCAAAGAGGTTGATACAATATCTTGCTTTGAACAGAGATAAAGAAAAAATACAGAGAAAACACAAAGTGATATCTCAAAGTGATCTTGCCACATTGCATTGTTTCATTTAATTTTTCTCTCCTATTAATTTTAGGAATTGGTGGTGGTGGTATTAGGTCTGTCGAGTTGGTAGCTGAATTATAGACACACTTCAGTATTATGCTTTAAGTTGCCTCATATTATTATGATAAAAATTCTAGTTTTGATTATGCTAATTTAAAAATAAAGTAAATAGAGTTAATAAGCCTCTTTATTATTATTTTTTAACTGATGGAGTAAATGACTGGGAAAATAGATAGATTATATAGAGTAGGTACGCGTGCAGTCATACCCCTGTGGCATTCAATCCGGTCAGATCTCAGAAGCCATGCAGGGTCGGGCCTGGTTAGTACTTGGATGGGAGACTGCCTGGGAACACCAGGTGCTGTAGGCTTGGGATACAGACCTGGCAACCAACCCTCAAAATTCAATCCGCCATTGAAAACTCTATGAACAGCAGAGAAGCACTGACAATAGTGTTTCTCCTGTTGTGTGTAGGGTCACTATGAGTCAGATACGAACTTGATGGCACCTAAAAACAGCAACATAGAATAGGTAAGAATAAGAGTCCCAGAGTTTGACAGCTAGGGAACTGAATGCAGGTTGTGACACTTGTTAGCTACTTACTAACTACTGACTTTGGAAGGCAAGTTTCCTCATTTTTAAAATGTTTTTGTTAGGTATTGTCCAATCGAGTCTGACTCATAGTTACCCTATATACACATGACAAAATACTCCCCAACGCTATGACATGCCCATCACTATTGGCAGTGCTTCTCTGCTATTCGTAGGGTTTTCAGTGGCTGATTCCTTCTTGGGAGTGGGCTGCAGGGTCCTTCTCCCAAGCCTATAGACTCCCATATATCCAGGTGGTCTCCCATCCAAGTACTAACCATACTGACCCTGCTCAGCTTCTGTGATCTGATGAGATCAACCCTGCAGTGGCACCACTGAAGGCATTTTTAAAATGAGATAAGGCAAATCAACAAAGATAGACATTAAATCTGTTGTTGCAAGGGAATTTGGAGTAGGAAAAGAAGTTGAGTACAAAGGAGAAATAAGAGAACTTTTGTGAGTGCTTAAAATATGCTATGTCTTAATTGTTATAATTTGGCATTTTCATTAAACTGAGAACTTACATAAAACCATGAATGTTGCTATCTGAAAATTTTACAAAATAAGTCTCAGTTAAAAGAAGTGAGATGATACATTTATGGGGAAGTATCTAGCACTGAGTGATCACTCAAAAGATGTTAGCTTTTATCATTAATAGAACTCTCAGAAGAAGTAATAGTTAACTCAGAGACATATGAGTAAAGTTTTGTTATAACATGCAAAGGTATATAAATATGGGGAATTGAGAGGGAAAATATTGGAAGTATTTCTCTTTTTTCACATTGATTTTTCTTTATATTTTTTCTCTTTATTAGGAAATGTTGGTGGGGTACGGAACAATACAGGCATTTGCTTTTTCCTTTATGGAACTATTACATCACTTTTGGCTACACTTTTATCAATTTAGAAGAAAGTATTTCTCAAAGTCTTACAAATCTATGACATGCAGTACTGATTAGAATGACATGGTATTGAGACTGATTCAAAATGTGGAAGTGAAAAACAAGAGAAATGACAAATCAGATCATTAAGCACTATCTCTCTTTAGCTATGTAAGTGATTTGTGATTTCTCTGTCACTGGGCTTTCTCTGTCACTGGGCTTTCAGAATGTGAGACTGTGGGCCACATATTCTTATTCAATGGTTTCTTCTAAACGACCTGGGCAAACTGCCTCCTAGTTTAAAACAGCTTCCTTCTAGATTGATGACAAAGGAAAACAGGAATGAGATATTAACTTTATAACCAGCTTCTTTTGCAGAATTTGGGCTGGGGTTTAGCTCAGTTTGTAGAGTGCTGCTGTGCATTGTCTCAGGACCTAGGTTGGATCCCCAAAACTGCAAAAACTGGAGAAGGATGTGGGAATCCACTCCTGAAACAATCCCAAAACAATCAGCCACTGAAAACCCAATGAGGGTCACTATGAATCGGACATGACTTGAGGGCACCTAACAACAATGAAGAATTTAACTGAAGTGTGATATTGCAGTGCTATGGAATAGATGGGTTGGCATTTAGCTCAGTTGGTAGAGCACTGTGCTGCAGTCTCTGAGGACCCGAGTTCAATTCCCACCACTGCAAAAATGGGAGAAGGGCCTGGCAATCCAGTCCCAAGGCATTCCCGAATCAGTCAGCCATTGAAAACCCTATGAGGGTCGCTATGAGCCGGATACCGACTCAACGGCACCTAACAACAACAACAACAATGGAATAGATATTCAAAGTTTGTAGAATTTTAAGGGATTTTAATAACTTTATGTAAAATTTGTATATGTATCTGGGGATTAATTCAGTTTCATGGAAACTTTTAAAAAATACCCTTTAGGAATAATCAACTCTTTTTGTTTTTGTTTTTTTTTTTTTTTTGGTAGCTTGAGCCTTCTTACTTCCTAACAACCATATATAAGTTTGGTTTATTAGTAGAAAACAAGCAAGTCAGAGACTTTCATAAACTTATTCAAACTTTTCCTAAATATTTCCTACCTGGATTTGGGGTATTTGATTGGTCATCATTACTTGGGAATTGGAAATTTGTGGGAATTGTTTGAATAGGACCATAAATACCTAGACTGTGAGATGTTTATCTGTAACTATCTTTGCATTTCACCTCTGCTAATTTAACTTGCTCTGTGACCCAGGACAAGTTACTTAACTCAATTTCAATTTCCTTTACTGTGATATTGAGAGAATTACTGTACCAATTTCTATCTAGATGGTAGTAAAAAGTCACATGTATTTGTTCTGTATCTATTTTACTGCCTCTGTTTTTTTCTTTTTCATCTTATATCGGCTAGGCGTTTGTGTTTTTAAAATCAATGGTTTTAAGCAGAGAAGGTATCACAAATTGTAGTAATCCATAACGTGTATGTTGCAATTATTTATGCCAGGTGTTACCCTAAGCACTTCACATGCATTTTGTAAGTAATCCTCAACTCTATAAACTAGGCACTACCACTCTGTTCCTCTCAAGGAGAAGGCAATAGAGACTTTGCACAATTAGGTAGCCTGTTCAGAACATACAAGTATAAGATGGCTCAAAATATTTTGCATATGGACATAGTTTCTAGAAGTGTATGTGTGTGTGTGTGTGTGTAAAAGAGAGAGAGACTCTAGTTACTCAACTGCTAATTTCCCAGTCTTCATTTTCTTCCTCAACTGTTCTTTCCTATTATTATTTATGACAAAGATAGTACTACATGATTACAATGTGTTAGATCGTTCATGTACATGAGGAAATTATGTCAATATTGTCTCGCTTACAGAGGAGGAAACTGAAACACAGTACTCTGAACCCACCTGTGCTTATTAAGAGGCAGTGTCAGGATTCATACATCTGCCTGCTGGAAGAGACTGATAGTACTGCTGCTGTGTCAGTGAAAAATGTGATAGAAATCTTTTCTGACCACCATTCTTACCTGATATGGCACTGGGGGGCTGAACTGTGGAGTAAGATTTATTTTATTCATTCATATGGACCAATACATAATAAATGCTTGTCAAACTGATAGTTATTTTTATGATTATTATATATCTTATGTATAATAATTTCTGTACAAAATACGATTACTTCTATTCTCAAAGTGCACCACAGGAGAAGCACATTTGTGTGTCCTGTTCTGTCTCTCTGCATAGTATTACATGTTTCTATCTCTGACTTTGTTTTCCTTCTCTATTGTTTTAGATTCAAATACTGCTAAAGGGATATTGACTCTTAGATGCTCATTATTTTCCTTTCTCCAATGCCCTCAAGGGTGCTGCAGAACAACTTCTGCCACCTCATCATTACCAGTGCAGACCATATACGACTGGAATCCACTGCACACTCACACGCCACCACACACACACACACACACACACACACACACACATTTTTTCAACTGGACAAGATAGCATAAAGAATCTTTACTTCTAAAGTTGTCTTCAGATTTCATTTCCATCATGTAAAATTAAAAAAAAGAAATATTCAACAAAATGACTTTCTTATCTCTTACATTTTAGCAATCACTTCTATTTTGACCTGAATTCTATAATCTTTCATCGTGTGAATCATCTCTGTTAATGTGTGGTCTTATAGATAATTCTGTCAATTGTGTCAAAAAATATCTAATGCCTAATCTTCTCTCTCTTTTTCTTTGTTGAAGGAAACAAAAGTTATTTTTACCTAATATTAGATCTTGTAGTTCATGTTGTGTTGTTTGAAACTGTCATCAAATTTAGAATTTATTTGAGAATTTTAGCACTTTGCTTAGTAATTTATATAATATATTAAACTGCATTTCCTTACTTATCAAATTTAAATGGTATCAAAAGACTTTTTCTTATGTATTATTATTAATGAAATAATATATTTTCTCCTTCCTCCCTTTCCTGATTAACTTCCTTAAATTTGCTATCATATTATTTTAATTTTTATTTAATATTTTAATTTTGTAAATGTAATTTAATTACATTAAATATAATCAAATAAGCTTAAATCATTTTGTATGGATTTAAATACTTATAGAAAATCTGAAATTTATCCTATCACAGACATAGACTATCCATAAAAAATCACTACATTAATATTCTTTCTCAACTCAGGTTCTACCTTCTACTTTTGTATGGCAACTGTCCTATATGTGATCATTCAAGTTTCCTAGCTTAAGTATATTTTTTATTGAAGAAAAAAATTTGTGCTGTGATTTTCACTGTCACAGGACAGGTTCTCATATGGAAAATTCTTACTGTCCTTTAGCATTTTTATTTTCTGCTTCATGTGCATGGAGATGGCTATAAAAACCATTTTGAACATATGTTTATTTTTCATGATATCTCTCAGGGTATATGGTCACTGTATAAACTCTGAAAAGTAGAAAAATGTCAGTGTTTTTTAGAATTAAAAATATCAGTGAAATTGATATAGAATAGCAAAGCAGGAAATCCTTAAGCAGAGAGACATTAATTAGTGTTATATTGTTGCCATAAATATTTTTAAATTACCTATGATATATTAATTTGGGAGAATTACATCATGGCCAAGCTCTTGTCTTGTAAATTATAATTTGAAGCATTAAAACAAAAGAACTAAAATGGAAGAATATGAATTATTTCAGTGTAACTACAGTCTCAGCATAGAATATCACAGAAAGTGCAACTTAAGTTATCTTGGAAAATTAGCTTCTAGGTTTGGTATCAGAAGAACATGGAAATCCGCTCCCAAAGCAATCCCCCTAGAAATCAGAAATTGAAAATCCTGTGAGGGTCCCTATGAGTCTGACTCTACTTGACAGCATCCCAAAACAGTAGACTTGATATTATCACATTATGAATACTCAATAAATCTCAACCATAATTTTCATCATTACAAATAGGATAATCATACTGCAGGGCAAAGTGTGATGAATGTAGGCAACAAATATAACTTCCAGCTGTCATATGGCACTGAATTATGTTTTAGTATTTTTAATAAATTTTATATGTCAAAAGAAGTGCAAGAATTTTTCCAAGTATTGAAATGTAATAAAAGAAAGTATGCACCTTACATAAATGAAGTATTTAAACTATATTTGCTACATAATCATTTCTCTTTGCACTACAGGGACTAAGTTCATCCAACTGATGCATTGGCCCTATGAAGTTATTGCTTTTAAAAGTGGTCATTCTGCCATTTATGTTTTAGAAGTTTTTATAACAACAACAACAACAACAACAACAACAACAACAACAGTATGTGGCATGGGGAAAATGAGTTGGTGTAGTAAATGGAGACTAGGAGTAAGTTTATCCTTCAATAGGTATGGAGGAATTCCTTATTTCATATATATATATATATATATATATATATATATATACATATATATATACTATATATATACATATATATATACACATATATATGTATATATATATTCACATATATATATGTATATATATATTCATAAGCTCTTGATTGTCGATGTTTTCACTGAATGTTAGATGGGATAGAGCTGAAATTTACACAACACTGTTACATCATTTTACTAAAACTGATCCTTCATCTATTTCATGCAAATTAGATAACTTTTACCTCAGAAAGTTATGAATGCCATAAATTTTTGAATTAGCTTTTTCCTTAATATTTATTAGATATTGATAAATATGATTTACTTTTTTCAGTCAAGTGTGAATTAATAGGGATTCTTTGTTTAGCATCTATTACATATTTAATGTAGGCTTTTATTTTTGTATGATCAAATGACTACTTTCTGTTCTGAGTAAAGTAGTAGATAGGTCAGCAAATGTCCTTATGGCCAGTAAATATCTCCTGCCTTACTCACAGGCAAAAGGCTAAGAACAAAAGGCAAATCATTAGGTTTACATTGATGCCTTTCTTAGCCTAGTTATATAGACATAAGTGATATATTTCTCCATTTACATTTTTCCATTTACATTTACATTTCATCAGGATGTATATGATACTTCGAAGTAGAATATAGAAAAGCTCAGCCATAGCCCTGTGGCATCCGATTCCGTCTGATCTCGGAAGCTAAGCAGGGTAGGGCCTGGTTAGTACCTGGGTGGGAGACCGCCTGGGAACACCAGAAGCTGTAGGCTTGGGAGAAGGATCTGCCAACCCCCTCCCAAAAATCAATCTGCCATTGGAAACCCTATGAACAGCAGAGAAGCACTGAAAATAGTGTTCCCCCTGTTGTACAGAGGGTCGCTATGAGTCGGATACCGACTCGATGGCACCTAACAACAACAACAAAATGCTTTAATAATTCTCTTTACAAATTTCTACTTCAAATCAGCAAAATGACTTATCTTTAAAAAAGAAATCAAAAATGCTCTCTTTGTATTAACTGTAGGATTTTAAATGTAATATTCAAAAGCAGATAGTGTCTAGAAAATAATCTAAGGTTGGGTCTTGCCAGGAGCTAAAAAAACTGCCATAGAAAAAATTGCTATTTTTAAGTAAGAAAAGTAGGCCAGAGAGAAGATGTGGAAAACATGAAAAAGAGAAACAAAACTTAAATATTTGACATATTTGGGACAAGGTATTTTTGATGGATCATTGTCTTAGCTTGTTTGCTGACCCACATACTACCTAATATCAATCAGAAAGAAAGGTGTCTGATGAAAGCCCCCACTTGTTAGCATTTCCTTCCAGTAGTCTGTCAATGGCAAGGAAAGCTTTGATTTATTCATTGTCCATTATCAGTTAGTCATTCTTTTCTATGTTCAAAAATTTATTTAGTGTTTCTATAAATACAAATTTATAATTTTAAATAAGTACTTGAATGTGGTGGCACTGATATGAGTATGCATCTTGTGTAGATGTATTCTTTTGGAAAGAATTAATGTTTTCGTAGGCATTCAGCACATAAATACTATAAATATAGATCACTCTTAAGGAATTCTGATGCAGGGTACATATCTTATGGTTCATAGTACATGTGATCCTAATGAACTGAGATAATAATAAATTTGTTAAATCAGCAGAATTTCCATATTGAACATTTTACTTGGATATTTACTTGGATATATAAAATGTTCATATTCATGTGCATATTTTAGTGTCGTGAATAGAGACTATAATATATGCTTAAATCTACATATTGTCAACTTCAGCCTGTGGGAAAAATGGAGTTCAGATTACAAAGTATCTATAAAGTACTAGATATTTTGCCTAAATAAATACAAGCATGAAAATATTTATAAACATATTGTTGATGGTTTGTTGTAAGATATTAGCTAGATATTTAATATTGATTATTGAAAATCATATTGGTCAAGTGCCCATCATGGATAATTTTAAAGAAAATGGATTAAACAGTAGTTACTAAGAACTATTTTCACTAAAAAGTTTAATTCTCAATTATTTTAAAGTACATTGTCTACCATTTAAAATGCTATAAATAAAGACTAAGTATTTTACCTTTAAATATTTCCCTTCCTGTAGAAAAGTTTTATGTATTAGTACTAACAGCCAAGAAAATCTTGAAGGATGGGTCTACTATTTCTTGTTTTATAATTTCCCTTTAATTTCAACGTGAAAGGCCATAACTGCATCTATTATACATGACCTGACAAGAAAAGAAAACATCTGTCATGATTTTATTTGTGTTTCCATTTCCTGCCTTGCATTAGATGCAATATAAACCTTTTACACAAACCATCAAAAGTGCTTTATTTTGACAATTAAAATTTAAAAGAAATAAAGCACTCCCAGATTGAAATGGATCTGATTTCCAGCTAGCAGTTTCTATTTATTTTATCTACCTGAAATATTTGCATCTCCAGAGTAAGTAGTTTTGCTAATCGGCTTACATCTCCAAGCAGGCTGTAGTTCCTTAAATATTTATACAGTCTTAATGTACATCATGCTGGTTTTATTAATTTTAACCCCAAAGCCTCTTCTACCAATTACTACTTAATGACTATATTGCTTTTTCTCTTGATCGCCTTTGTTCTTTTCCACAATATTAAAAAAGAGGGAAGAAGCATGAAGCTTGAAATCCAACAGCTAAATAAAATGACACTCTGAATGATTCACCCTGCAGGACCCTACTCCTATGACTCACTTGTCTTTAACCCAAATTTTTTTCTGTTTTGATTTGGTTGTGTTTATTTCTTAATTAAAATTAGGATGTTTTATTTTTACCTTAAGAAAAAAAAATACAAATTCTCTCCATTTGATGGAGTGGATTTTAGGTTTGAAGTCTCTTGATAAAATCACATAAAAATCTTAGAATCATCCTATTTTTTTTGACAAATCAGCAGAAGAAAACTCACATGAACACATTTAACATCTTATTTTACAAATACATGTGAGAAATAGGTTAATTTCAAGGTCTGAGTTATTTTCTTATTTCTAATATTTTCCTAAAATAACAACCATTTTGAATGTGAAATTAGGTATGTGAAATAAAACTACTAACACACACTTGTCACATTATAATTTAAAGTATTCCTTATTTTAAAACTTCTAAATTTATCTGAAATAGACTCTTTAACTATGAGTCTATTTATTTTCCTAAAATTTTATGTAACTAAATATCCACAAAGTTTTTTTCAATAGAAATATAAATCATTTTGTATGTCAACTCATGATAAAATTAAATGCCCATTATGTTTTAGACATATTTTAGACGTTTATATGTATTTCAGTGACATATATTTATTTTATCTCTCTTTATACCTATCATCTGTCTACTTATTGTCTATATACTATGATATATGCTATACACAAACTACTTTCACATAGTGTCAAACTCCCCACATGATTGGAGGAATAATGCAGTAGAGGAACACTAACACAGGAAGATTTATGAAGAGATTTGTATTATTTCCAAAAAATATTTAAGCCAGTATTCATTTTAGCTGTCTTTCTAGGAGGTATTGTTTGTTAGTGGTGATAAAATTTTGAGATAATTTAGGTGCCTTCAAGATGATTAAAATCATGGTTCTTTGTATTATCTCAGGTCTTAACACTTTTTCCTAGCTTTATTTATTTATTTATTTATTTATTTATTTATTTTGAGAGGTAGTTCTATTTAACAAGTTAGCAATTCAAACTCAGGAAAAATCAGAATGCTTTGTATTAAGTCCTCAAACTTCAAAATTCCTACTTAAATATTTCTTTTACGTTATATCTTTTAGACACAAAACAAAACAAAAAAAAATCATTGCATGTTGCCCCCAAGATGCATTATGCTTTTAACACAAGACTTTTTTAAAGTAGCATTAATGGTAAACTCTATATAAATACTAATATCTGTGTCTAGCATCTAGAACTTAAAAAATATTTGATGCTTTTAGGAATGAACCAATAAGTAGATTCCTAAGTTTTCAATCAATCATAATCAATTAGCTATTGGCAGACTCCCATGGATTTAATGTGAGTAAAATGTTGCTTATTTTTTGTTTTTATATTCAGCTTGCAAGGATTTGTAAATTATATTTTCCTCCTATAAGTTTTATACATCCAAGGAGAAATCATTTATCCAACACAGTTTCAGCTTATTCAGTTTTGTTCTTTTTTCCCCTCCTCCTCCTTCTTCTTTTTCTTCTCCTTCTCTTTCTCAGTACCAGGTGTTTGAACCCAGAGCCTTTTATCGTGAAACAGAACCTCACTAAACTGCACCAGTTGCTGTTGATTTTGAACATGCAATACACTTGCTGAGCTCAGCCTCCTCAGTCACCTGGAATTATAGACATGTGCCAAGGAACCCAGCCAATTTCCTTGTAAGACAATATATTCGAGACCCTTCAGAATTTGGCCCACAGTAATTTTCTGTTTCTGCCACTGTTCCCTAGCATGAATGGTCTCCATTGTTTGAGTGAATAATCTAGCTCTCTTTCCAACATATCTATTTTTCTCTGAACTTTGCATATGAGTTGCTAATGAATCCATCATACCCTTGTCCCTTTCATAAATCACAGTCACTCTTTAAATCTTATATCAAACCCTATAACATTCAGGAATCTTTCTTGACGACTGTGGTTTCTTGATTTGCTGAGAATTCAGGTATCATGTTCTGACCCAATCATTGTTTCCTTTGGAGTTGTGATGAATGGTTCTCTCCTCTCCCCATGACTGACACAATCCTATGATTTTTGTACATCTAGTATGTTATTTCTATAAAATTGTTCAATATGTTTGTTATTGTTTTTTTATGTTTAATTTTTATGAGTACTTTTTAGTTAGTGTACAACTTAATGGTTTTCTTTATGCCATTCTCATACATGTGCATGGTTGTACATTGCTTGTGTTCATCTCCCCATTACCCATTCATGAGTCCTTGCCCCACCCCTCTAACTCCTGCCTCCTCACCAGTGGTCCCCTGTCTGTTTGCTTGTATTGTTTGTGTGTATATTGATATGTTTTAATGAGTAAAACAAGGATATATTGTCCGTTGGGTGATTATTTCACACTCATTCCATCTCTATAGAGTGACTAGCATGTAGAAATTGCAGAGACACTGTGAAGATTTGACACTGTCCATTGAAATAAAGCAGTTTTCCCTGTTGTGTAAAAATCTTTCCAGCCCCATTTCTCTGCCAGCAAAGATTCTTTTGTTGTGTTTTGGTGTTTCAGAATTTCAGGTTGCTAAACACTTCCAGTTCCCAAGTATCCATATATGCACTACATTATACCCATACCAAATGACATCCTGCTGATTAGCATATGAACTAAGACACACACATACACATACACATGCACACAGACATGCACACACTTACTTTTGCTGAAATCACATTTTCCTTTGAGGTTTTTATTTTCCTTTTAGTAAAACCATTGTCACTAATAAAAAAACGCTTTTTGTTTTGGTACAAAGGATAAAGATTGCATTATAAAAATTTTAAAGTATATCTTATTTTAAAAACTGACAATCATTTTTACAGGGATTTCAAGAGATCAATTATCTTTTTTATATTCTGGAGTTCAGTGGTACACAGAGGACCTCATTGCTTGAACTTTCCTTCTCTTTATACATAGACATTTTTATAAAATATTCATAAGAAATTGTTGACTATAGAACTATGGCAATTCTCTTGAGTGATCCTGGGAGTTTTTCAGTCAATGAGCTCCATGCAGCTTTGGCAGCATGAACCATGCTCCACAAATCAGACTAAAACCATTTTATACTCCTTTTAAAATTACTGCTATCAACAAAACCCATGAGCCTGAATTACTTAATCTATGCAGATGTTGTTAACTGCATTAATTATTTAATTCTGACAATAAAACAGCAGGTGCCTCTGCCTTAACACAGCTACTTTTGGAAAAGATATTTAATAGTATGACCACTAGATGGGAGTAGACAACTTTTTATGCTATACTTTGTATGAAAAATGATAGTTGTTAAACTTAGAAGTAAGGTAATTCTAGGTTACTGTACTACATTTCTAACCAAAGCTCTTGGAATATCTTCTGTTAACTAGTGTACATTACATTAAGATTGAATTGCTTTCCTCAAGAACTGAATAAATGTGAGGAAAAGTTCTTATTCTTTGCCAATACAGTCATCTCTGATTTTGTGATGAACATAGTGTTTTCTGTCCCCTTTACTGACATAACAGCCAACTTTAGATACTAGTAAAGTAACTACTAGTTTAGAGAATTAGGATGTCACTTTGACAAATGATTGTTTTTAAAATAATCATGTTACGTAGAAATGAGCAAAGAAATTACATGATTTGCTTTTTGTCTTTAAACTGCTAGTTAATATATTATTTCTTGCACATATGTTGAATATTAAGCTTCTCCAATCAGACATATGCATAAAGCAAAACTATACACACACACACATACACACACATGCACACAGAGATATAAAACTAGGTAAGCTGTGGCAGTGAGCCTTGGAAGGTAAATGAAATTGTAATTGATTCTAATTAGTAGTCTTCAAACTGTTAACTTTTTGGGGGGAGGAGTGTATGTTAATCTACGTATAAATTACACAAGAACAGAAATGACCAAAATGTCCAACTCTTTGAGCTAAGAGAACATCTCCAAAGCTCAGATTTTTAATTTCTTATTGATTTATTTATATTTTAGCAGGAGAGAGTTGATTGTTGAAATAAAAGTTCATTTGAAATTGCAATATTTTTTCTGAAGAAAATAGCATGTCATTTTTACAGTCAGGCTCTCTTCGTTATTGTTGCTTTCATTTGTATCTACACAGGGAATGAGGTAATTAATTTGAGGCCAATGTTACATTTCCTGTAAAAGTTTGCACTTTTCTTACTTTGCTTTGTTTCAGGATCGCTGGAAATCTGATTCTAGCTCCGGTTGTCTTAAGTGGATCTGACACACATGAGATGAATGTGAAACTGATTACATTCTTTGTGCAATGCAAGTTGAAATAAACATTTTTCAGATCCCCGTTTCTCTTAAGTCAAATAAAAATATCTTTGAAATGCATGGTCATACTGTCAAATGAATTAAAATCTCTACGATTTTTTTTTTTGTGCACTAAAGTTCACCTTAAATTTTAAAAAGCGAATCTTTCAATGTCAAAACTTTGTGAAATGTCTGAATAGATATGACAATTCGAGTTGTTCCTTTGGGTTTATTCTCTCTCTAATACCAATAGCCCTTTAGTAAACACATTAGAATCAGGGTTAATTTTTATAATAGCATGCTTTACTATTTCCAATTGTTTCATGAAGATTTTGTTATGAACTTAACTTTTAATAATGTCTGCTTTGTTGGACAAGTTTTTTTTAATTAAAATTAATCTCTTATTCTAGGTTTCTCCCTAGATCCTTATACATATTTTCTCTCTTTCAACCTCATATAACTTTTATCATTTTGGTAAGTTAACACAAACTATGCAAAACAACTATGTTTGCACAGATGTTAAATTATATTCCAATTTTAATATTTTTCACAGATTAAATATTGTTATTTTAATCTAAGAAAAATACTAAAGAAAAATGTAAAATCATGGTTTATAGCAATTGTGGAAATTTAAATACAGTAACTGTTAAATATATCTTTTATTGTATTAACTTCTAATAATATGTCTACCAAATGATGAACAAGATAAACTTGTGTTTGTAATATTAGATAAAAAAGGTAATTTTAAAAGAAAGCTCTAACTTTATTTAAATATCTTCAGTATTCCAATTAAGAAAGTTGAATTATATGGCAACATTTTTAAAGTAAGCATTTTCATTCACACAAATGCATATTAAGTCAACTTAGAGTAGCCAATATAGCATTTATATTCTTAGAATCTAAAATGTCATAAAAGGTTTAAAAAGTTAATAAAAAACAAATGTAATATGTTATGCAAGTCTAAAAAATTCAGTTCAAAATCAGATTTGATTTCATTTTCTTGAATAAATTAACCAAAGAACACACTTGTAATGTTGTTGTTATTAGGTGCCCTTGAACTTGCAGTAAGAGACTACATAAACTGTAATTTGCACATCTCAGTAAGAAAGGTAGAAAGTAAATGATTACTATTAAAAAGTGATTGCTGCTTCTTAGCCTTTATTTGTAACTAAAACACAAAAATTTTATTTTATTATATTGTTGTTGTTGTTAGGTGCCATTGAGTCAGTATCCGACTCATATCGACCCTCTGTACAACAGGAGAAACACTATTGTCAGTGCTTCTCTGCTGTTCATAGGGTTTTCAATGGCAGATTGATTTTTGGGAGGGGGTTGCCAGGTCCTTCTCCCAAGCCTACAGCACCTGGTGTTCCCAAGTGGTCTCCCATCCAGGTACTAACCAGACCTGATCCTGCTTAGCTTCCGAGATCTGACAGGATCAGATTCCACAGGGCTAAGGTTGCAGGCTATTTTATTATATAGTTGTGTAAAATTTCCAATTTTAACATTTAACAATAAACATATTATTTAAATAAATGAAAGTAAGTATTAAATTTGTTTACATTTTTCTAATCAATTTGAAAAAATTGAAAGAAATCAAAAATCTATATAGTTTGACATGATAAGCTATATTCTAGATTACTATTTATTTTATTATAATGTGTAGCATCTTAAATAGTGTTAAAATCTTCCTCCGCATATAGAAGTATGTTTTGGCACATACTCTGCATTCTAAATTTTCCAATTAACTGATTTTATTATTTTTGTTGCAAATGCCAATGAGGCAAGTATACACATACACAGAATTGGTTAGTATAAAATGTACATTTTAATTTCTGTAAAGTCTTTCCATTTTTGCATTTAAATGAAAACCAAGTTGTCGTAATAGAAACCATCTCACTTCACTCATGTGTTCTAATTCAGTATTTCATATCCAACCATAAAATCCACAGAAAATACTGAATAGATCTTGCTTGGTATAAGTGAGCAGGTTACATATAATTTCTTCTGATTTTTGTTGTTTTCAAGAAATCCAGGTTGAATTTTATTTTATTTTATTTTACTTTTATTTTTTTGCTAAACCTTGAGAGAGCAAGTGATCTTCGGTATAAATACTAAAAAGGTAAATGAGGTAAGGTTGTATGAATATGTCCAAAAATAAGAATAATGGAAACTGGAGCTCCATAATTTTTGTTTATATTTTACTTGCCTTTTCTTTCATTGACTGTAACTCCTTACAGCTTGAGAATAGACCAAGCACTTAAGCTACAGGCAAATAATTGGGCTTCACCTTCTACCTGCTGGGAAATCTGCAAGCCTCTTATTTTTCTAAGTACCTATTTCTCTCTTTATCAAATGAAGAGATCACCATCTACCCTCTCACCTCCTCCTCTACCTTCTCCTCTCCCTCCTCTTTCTCCCTCCTCTTCCTCTTCCTCTTCCTCCTCCTTCTACTTCTTCCCCTTCCTCTTCTTTTTATTCTAAATCACGAAAACATTGGAAGAATTAATGAAAACAACTTTTCAAATGTACATCCAGCAATGAGGGAGAAAATGCTCTGAGGAAATACAACATGATATCAAAGAAAATATCTTTCTAACAAAGAAATTGTGAGTACATGTGTGAGCTTAACAGAAAAGCCAATGTGCATGCAAAGTGTTTGAGGATATCTAGCTTCTGCCAGCTTTGGTGGTATACACTTGCAATCTCAGCAACTCAGGAGGCTGAAGCAGGAGGATCACAAGTTTGAGGCTAGGGGTACAGCCCAGTGGTAGAGCACTTGCAAAGCATGTGTGAGGCCCTGGATTCAACTCTCAAGAAGTGGGAAAATAAATGGATATCTGAATTCTTTGCATCCAAACTTAAAGCTCTGGAAGGTCTCCTCATGTTTGACAGTTAATGTTGCCTAAAGATTACACAGAGGTGGAATTTAGCTTAGTTGGTAGAGCACTGCTCTGCAGTCTCTGAGGTCCCCAGTTCAATTCCCAGCACTGCAAAAGTGGGAAAAAGATGTGATAATCCACTCCCAAGGCAATCCTGAAACAGCCATTTGAAACCCTCTGAGGGTCACTATGAGTCCTATACCCCTTGATGGCACCTAACAACAACAACAATAAAGATTACACAACTGCAATAATTAAAACAGCCAAATTGCTATACATAATTTCAAAAGCTCAAAGTGAACCTGCTTATTTCTGGTTAAATTATGAGCAAGAATGTACATTATGAAGAAACAACATTGTCTTCTATTTCTTATGCTGTCTGTATGGTAGCAGATATATTCTATTTTACATTTTGTTTGCTGTCTAATGAAAAGTATATATGTTTGTGTGTATATGTCTATACACACAAACATACAAACATACACACACACACACACACATACACACATTCATATTTATAAGTACTTCTTGTTGTTAGGCACCATCACGTGGCATCCGACTCATAGTGACCAATTGCTTTGGGAGTGAATTGCCGTGTCCTTCTCCCGCTTGTGCAATGCTGAAGATCAAATCCAAGTCCACAGAGAATACTGAGCAACAACTACCAACTAAGCTAAACCCTAGCCCTTTAAGTACTTACCTACTTGCATATATTTAAAAGCTGACCCACTAGGTTTCATTCCTATGCATTTCAAACTTAGGAAATTTGTAGAAAATTTGATTTTTCAAGGTAGAGTAAATTAACTAAAATATAAGGGAGCTATAACATTGAAATTGATAAACTCAATATAAAAGTCAAATATATATATATACCTAAAAATATTTCATGAATATATATATATATATATATATATATATATATATATATATATATTTCACTTTACCTAGTCAAGATAAAATCTCATGCTGTATTCTGTTAAAAAGTCTGTGGCCATAGCACTATGGCAGTCCATACTGTCAGATCTTGGAAGCTAAGCAGGGTTGGGCCCGGTTAGTGCTTGGAGGGGGAAACCACCTAGGAACACCAGGTGCTGTAGGCTTAGGAGAAGGACCAGGCAAACCACTCCCAAAAAACAATCAGCCACGGAAAACCCTATGAATAACACAGAAGTACTATCAATAGTGTTTTGCCTATTGTATGTAGGGAAACAATGATTAGGACACCTACTCCAGGGAACCTAACAATAGCATTCTGCTAAAACATAAGTGAGAGATTATCCCTTGCCTTCAAAATGGAATAAACAGGTAATTTTTCATAGCTACAGAATGTAAATAAGTAAATACATGTTATGTACTACATTATAGTTCATAGTCACATTTAGCATATATCACAGAAAAATCTTATTCAAACTACACAGAGCTCCTGAATAAGAACATAGAATATATTCTAAAAGACAGAGGCCAAGGTGGAATAAAGCTGTGGCTTCAGCATTTCCAAACAAAGGAGAAAAAAAAACCTTACTAAACAAGCCTATTTGATTTGACAATATTCCAAGTTTGCTTAATATAAACTATATTTTAATTCCAGAACAATCAGCCAGGGGGAATTGTTTTATAGTTGACACATAAGGTTTGAAATTCTTGGACTTCCTGCAAGTACAGGTTCCAATCCCAGTAGTACCCCATTCTTTGGTGGTGGCTGAGTTAAGTACCACACACGTGTCTATACATGTGTGAGGGGATTTATTTATTTTTTATTTTTATTCTTTTACTGATGAAGCATCTAAAATGAGAGCATTGGTTGCACTGTGTGAAGATCCCAATGCAATTTTCCTAAGAACAGAGTGTGTGGCTCATGAATGATTTCAGCTTCTGGGAATCTTGCCAAAAACCTAGGGCAACTGAGAGTGTGGCTTTGCTCTAAAGGAGATTAAACTCCCTATTTAAAAGCTCCCTGTACTCCTCTATTGTGAGGGTTACACTCATTACTTTTTCCGTGTTAGATGGTGAGTTAATACACATGCTTAAATGCAATATCTTAATTCTCTTCCTCCTCTCTAACAGAGTTGGTAGACTTGCTACCAGGTGCAGCCTTCAAGGTTATGGATTTACAAAGTGCACATAAAATACTATTACAGGAGAAATACTGTGTGCACTAAATGAATAATCACATAAAAAGCAAAAATAACCCACAGAAGTTATCTCAGTAAGAATATTAAAATAAATATTTTGAAAAGCTGCTGTAATAAGATTAATTTCCTTGTGAATCATTCAGCTGCATCTTTTCTACATATGACCTATAGTCTGTCAATATTAGTATTTATAGCAAGAATTAGGTAAGAGAATATGATAAACCAACACTTTTGTGCTTATCTCCTATTGTACTTTTGTTATTATACATTTGTTTATATATTTATGAGGAATAAATCCAACAAAAATAGACATTAGATTAACAAAAATACTTCTTTCCAGAATATCTCTCATTGATTAATCAACATAGCATACATATGACAATTATATATAAGATATAAATTTACCTTATTTAATAAATTAATGATTGAATTTAATCAATATAGTTTATTTGAGAAAATTTATCATGTGATTTTTTTCTTTTTCTTTCTTTTTTTTTTTTTTTTCCCAGCACTTGAGGTGATGAAGCCGGGGCTTTGCACATGCTACACAAGTGTTCTACCACTGAGCTACACCTCCAGCCCCAGTCTCATTTCCTTTCTTAACTGCTCCTTCTTCCTTTATTTATTTTTAAATAAGGTATCATAAAGTTGCACAGGCTGTGTCTGGACTTGCACCTGCAATCTTCCTTCTTCAGCCTCCCAATGTATCACATTGCTATCACATAATATTTCTGTAATTAAAAATCATAGAGAAAGTGAGAGGAGTCATAACAAGCAATAATATTTCTGTAGCTCTTAATGTTTTCCTAATCACATCTTTAATTTTTTTTTAAAAATCATTGTTCTAATTTAATTAGTGTGATATTGTATATGTTTACCTTAGAAAAATGTGATAGAAGTTTCTGGAATCCCCTTTTCCTGTTTTTACATGAATGTCACTACATTAATCATCTGAAGAATAATGCAGTAGCATCTAAACTCATGTAATCTTTCTGGACATCACTTAACACCATGGATATAAATGCCCTCGGAAAATTAGGTGGCATGTTGAAAATATATGATAATATTTTTGTAATCAAATTTGTGTTAAACTTAGAAGTTTTTGAAGGGCCATGTTACATGAAGGAAAAAGAAAATAAGACAAATAATTGTATTTCTACAAGTATCCTAAATGAATAATTAAATTGCAAAAGAAATCATGGTGAATACAATTAGACCACATTTGGCACCAGAAATATTACCAAAAGGGAATGATGTTGTTTGGTTCTGCAGAATATTCATTTTGTGATTTTTAAAAATCTGTCTTGGATATGCAATACCAGAAGTGAGATATTTTATGTTCCCATTTATAAGAACATTGGTTTGGTGCATTAGCAAGTCAAGTGCTCTGAATGGTACTTTTATTTGAAGGTATAATCTTTCACTAAAAACATAATTATCTACATAGAGAAATCAAATCCATACAAATAAACATTTCTAATAAAAATATTAATGAATTGTTGGTATTAATTTTTAATGTAAAACCCAGTTGCATTTTTGTACATCAAAACAGCAACATCCCATTCATACATGCTTGAGAATGTACTTTTAAAAGAGAATGCCATTCATAGCTATCTCATCAAAATGGTATCTACAAGACAACTAACATAGTATTTATGAAGAAAATTAAAATAGTTCTTACTGGGATAAACTTAAGAATACCAAATAAATAGAGATATATAAGTTTCATAGATTGGAATATTCTATTATCTGTATGTAATGTGAATACTTTCTAAACTGATTTACAGTTTTAATACATGAAAATATCTGTTTATTTTGACAATATTGCCAAGATGATTTGAAAGTTTGTTTCATGGAAAAAAGACCAGACATTTCAAAGATATTTCTGTAAAGAACAGGAATAGCATGTTGTCTTATCAATTAACATAAATTATTACAGAGTTATGGTAGACAAGACAATGGTCTTGGTGTACAAACCAAGAAAGCAACAAAGTGAATAGAAAACTTAGAAAAAAAC
>VMDO01025030.1:0-28796 GCA_007922755.1 Pedetes capensis | reverse complement strand
TTGGCCCTAGTTTGGAGCTATGGGAAGCCAGTGGAAGCTACAGAAGGGTGGGACCTAGTAGGAAGTTTGAGGTCCCTGGGGACATACTCTCAAAGAGATTGTGACACCCTCATCTCTTCCTCTTTCTCTTTGTTTCCTGGCTGCCATGAGGTGAGTGGCTTTCTCTGTCACATACTCCCACCATGTCTCACTCTCACTCAAGGCCCAGAGACGGTGGGAGAAATTGACCATGGACTGAAACCTGAAAAACTGTGAGCCAAAATATACCTTTACTCTTTTTAAGTTGATTACCTGGGTATTTTGTTACAGCAACAGAAAGCTGACTAACAATAACAAAACTTTACTAAAGCTGGCCAAGAACTCCAGGTACACAGAAGGGCAAGTGGAATTCTATTTCTCTGTTGAAGAAAGAGGAAGGGGCTATAGTTTTCCATGCTATGATATTTCTTCTCTAAGCCACTCCTTCGGATGTCCATCTTCCAAGTCCACTCTCTTTCTCTATGGCACTCTTTGGTGGTGGGTGAGAACAATTCCCAGCTGTAACCTAAAGTGTATCCTTTCTTGGTGTCCTTGACCCCTTGGGCCATTCTCAAATGTTCTCTGTCTTAGTAGCTGGAAGCCTCAGGGTTTTTTCCTCTGATTTCCTCACAAAGGAATCTTCCTTGGCTGCTGGGTTGTCAAACTTTTCAAAATGACAGCTCCTTCAGGAAGTTGTCCAAAGCCCTCTATCTTGCCTTAGGCAAATAAATTCTGTGACGGCATATTTCTGATTGTCACTTGATTCCATTCATTTCCTCAAGGAGGGCATGAACACACTGGCTTTTGGTATTAGTTAGGCCAGGTGCTCTCTAAGGTGCCCAGGCAGGCTGTTGTACAGTAGGCAGAGTCTGAGGTCAGGTATTTGACCACTTTGCAGGATCGCCAAAGCCTCTTGATGTGTCTCTTTATAGGACAATGGGGATAGCTCAGTAAATGAAATTAGTAGTTACCTAAAGAAGAAATTAAATTACAGTTTAATATTTACTTTGTGTTGCATTTCCCTCTGTCAGAAGAAAAATTGATTTAAAAATGATCCTCAAGAAAGTAGAAAATATAGTTGCGCGTGTTAGCACATGCCTGTAATCTCAGCAATTTGGGAGGCAGAGGAAGGAGGATCAGCCTGTGTAATTTAGTGAGAGCTTGTCTCAAAATGAGAAATAAAAAATGGATCAGGGTGCAGTTGAGTGATAGAGCACTTGCATGAAGCCCTGGTTTCAACCCCCCATAATTGTAAAAAAAAAAAAAAAAAAAAGAAAGAAAAAAAGAAAGAAAGAAAAAGGAAAAAGTAGAAAATATCTTCTGAATCAATAAAGACTAATTAAAAATTGCTCACAAGTTGCTCATAATTGTTTAATTATTGTGTATATTTAGTTATGTGAGTGGTAACTTGTGTAGGGAAATGGTATTTCTGTTTTCATTTTAATTTACACCTATAGGTTGAATGACTAGCTTGTATGAGGCCCAGGACTATAGAAAATACAAAGTTGAATAAAATTTGATTCTTGTCTCCAGATGTTTATGGGTTTGGAATATTTTAACATTAATTATGTCAGATTAGAGAAAGTAAACACTAGTATTTACTTCCTGCTATAAAGCTGTGTTGGGAGATGGTACCCAGCAACCCACTCCCAAAAATCAATCCACCACTGCAAACTCTATGAACAGCAGAGAAGCACTGACGATAGTGTTTTGCTTGTTGTATTCAGGGTTGCTATGAGTCAGATACCAACTCGATGGCACCTAACAACAACAACATAAAGCTGTGTAGTAATATTATCGATGCTTATGGTGAATTTTAGGTAATATTCCTTAGACTTATTAGATCCTTTCTTGCCATTAGCATTCTTGGAACTTACCATGCATAGGTTTTATTTATATGGTGATTCTTTTCAACTGGAATTACAATTTGGGAGGAGTAAGATTAAAGAATGGGCTAGGATTTATCTCAATTGGTAGAGTGCTGTGCTGCAGTCTCTGAGGTCCCGAGTTCAATTCCCAGCACTGCAAAAATGGGATAAGAACCTGGCAATTCACTCCCAAGGCAATCCCGAAACAGTCAGCCATTGAAAACCTTAAGAGGGTCACTATGAGTCGGATACCGACTCAAGGGCACCTAACAAGATTAAAGAAAGAGCTATTTTCTCTACATGTATTCTGCATGGTAAATAATTTGCATGTGCTGTGTAAGTAGTATATACTTTAACCCTTTATTGACCAAAGTAAATGGAGACAGAAAAACACATTATAGTGCTGCATTTCTTAATCATTTTTGCATTATTGTCCCCATAATTAGAAAAATGAAATGAAATTTAAATTCATTGAAATTAGAGAAATTAAACATTAACAAATGAAGTTTTGTCAGGTGGATTTAGGCTTTGGAGGGCCACAAATCATGGTATTATGTAAGGAATGTTTGACTCCTGAAAACTGTTGTTGTTGTTGCTGTTGTTAGGTGCCATTGAGTTGGGTCCGACTCACACAGACCCTATAGAAGGAAACCCGCCATGATACTGTGCCATGCCTGGCACTATTGTCAGTGCCTCTCTGCTATTCATAGGGTTTTCAATGGCTGATTGTTTTTTGGGAGTGGATTTCCAGGTCCTTCTCCCTACCCTGTAGCACATGGTGTTCCAAGGCAGTCTCCCATCCAAGGACCAGGCCAACCCAGTTTAGCTTCTGAGATCAGTTGGGATCAGATGCCAGGGCACTATGGCTGTAGCCTCCTGAAAACTATTTTTCACTTTTGTGGATGTGATATCGCCCTCTCTGAAAATGTATTATATGATAAAAATAGCAGTCTTTTAGAGTCAAACAGAGTTGGGTTCAAATACTAGCTCCACTATTTACTCATGGGTGGCTTTGGGTAAACAGTCTAATCTTTTACTTTCAATTTTCCTACTTGTGAGGTGGTAATAATATCTGTCTTTAAGAATCTTGTGAGGATTGGATATAATGTAATACAATATGGATGATATGTAGTAATATTAGTAGTGTTAATTATTCCGAGTATCATTCTCTGACTATGCCAAATTACAATTGTTGTTGTTGTTAGGTGCCATCGAGTCGGTATCCAACTCATAGCGACCCTCATAGAGTTTTCAATGGCTGACTGTTTCGGGATTGCCTTGGGAGTGGATTGCCAGGCCCTTCTCCCATAAATTACAATAGGATGCTGTATTTATCTAATGCCTACATAATAATACAATAATCAATCTTCTGATAGACAGTGGTTCTCAGGCTTAGTTATATATCTTCCAAGGACCTGTGAAAATTCTCAAGTCCAGACCAAACCAGGACCAATTAATTTATAGTCTTTGAGGTAGAACATAGGCATTGGTATTTTTTTGAAACTCCCAGGTGATTTCAATATGAAGACAAATTAGAGAATCCCTGCTCTTGATATTTCATCTAAAGTCTGAATAAAATCTGAAGATAACCATTTAGCTTTCACCTCATGAACATATTACCTGAGATTTAAAAATAAACTGTCATAGAGTCATTAAAGGAATTGCTGTTGGTTCAAGTTATTCCAGAACTGTATAAGTTATTAGATAAATTCTTGTCTCCCCCTGAAGATGTATTTTAGTAAAACTAGTAATTCTCTAATTGGTTCTCACTGTTTGAGGAAACTATGAGGGAGTTATCCCTAGGGGCCCTTGCCATTGTGATATGTAGTATTTTTCTCTTTGAAGGGAAAGTCATATTTTCCAGCTTGAGGCAAACCAGAGCCTAGACAGCATGTCACAGCTGAGAAGTAGGCTTATGATATGATTTTCCTTTCATTGAGAAACATGTCACATGTCACAAAAGACTGTGGCTTAACTATAACTTCCTGGCATTGACCAAGTGAGAAAAAATTTTCCATCCAAATAAGAGTAGAAATAAATGCTCTATTTTACATGTAACGTACAACAGCAAGTGAAATTCTTCATGTTTCATGATTTGGTTTTCGGAGTTTCTGTTAGGGATGCTTGTCCATGGAATGATAATCTCATTCCATAAATGGGTTGATGATCCATCAGTAGTGGAATGTTAGGAGAATGTAGTTCAAAATGGAAAGCTAAGAAATATATGGCTGACAAAAGTATTTTCCTGGACACCTGATAGACTCTTTACAGATGATGTGGTAGTCCACACAAAGTAGAAACAACTTTAAATTCAGACCTGAAGAGATAAATAGAATAAGATAGAATTTCAGAGATACATGAAAATGTAAGAGATTTAAGATGTGTTTTCAATGTACAGTGTGTTAGATACACTATTGCCCATGATGTCTACAGCCATATCACTCTGTCTCTGATTTCATCAGATCTTGGAAGCTAAGCAGGGTCAGGCCTGGTTAGTACTTGGATGGGAGACCACGTGGGAGAACAGATGATGTAGGTTTGGGAGAAGGACCCTGCAGCCTGCTTCTGAAACAACTAGCCATCAAAAACCCTATGGATAGTAGAGAAGCACTGACAATAGTGCCAGGCATAGCACAGCATTAGGTAGCATATCCTTCTGATGTATATAGGATCCCTGTGAGTCAGGACAAACTCAACAGCACCTAACAACAATAATGTTGTCTATTATAGAAAATACAGTAATGGATTACAGAAGAAAGGTCTGATAATCTTGAGTAATTGTTTGATTCCTATCGCCATCTCCTGTGGTTTCTGATAAAATTTGGGGATTACTCACAGGTTTGAACTGGAGGAGAGCCCTTTAGCCCTAACTAGCAGAGCTGGCATAAGAACTGATCAAAAAGGATTCCTGACCCAGTATACTACAGATACCCAGAACTCATTTTCCATGTAGACTTATCACAATTCTATCAATGTTTTCCAAGATAGCAACTCAATTCTTAAAAATGGTTTAGCCAGAGCTACTGCTGTTAATACAAAGCCATGTTTGTAAACCAAATCCAAGAGAGTCTTGATTTATTTATTTATTCATTTTGCAGCATTAGAGATTGAACCCAGGCCCTTGCACTTGCTTAGGAAGCATTCAACTACTGAGCTATATCCTCAGACTTTCAAAAGAACCTTATTAATAGTGATGAAAATTGGTTTTAATGAATATTTCTAGAACTTAAGAAATTATGATTTCAGGAAATTAAAGCTCTAGTTTTAGTGTGTACAGGATGGGCAGTTCAAATATAGGTCTATTTTCCAACCAGATTAATTCCTTCTTGTAAATATAAAGTATAAAACACCTTGAATATAAACTTTTCAGTTTGGACTTAGTGACACAAAAGAAGCATTAAAATATAAATCATTAGTATGTTCTCAATTCTTTCTCTACTTGTTTTGAAATTATGTCCTTATTTTAATTTATGTTTCCAATATTTGCATTGAATTTTGTGCCTGAGTAACTTATTATCTTCTGATAATTTTCCTTACTGATAATTTTAGATTTTAAAAACAACTGTTTTATTGCTGCTTCTATTGCTGGCTGCATAGCTAAAGGCCATGTCATTTGAAATTGATTGAACATCTGCAATTTCTGGACACTTGCATACTTTTCATTAACTGCTGGTTGTTTTGAAAGATCTTTCTATGTGTGAAAACCTTTCTTATTTGCAGTGAGCAGTTGTTCATTGCCTTTTGTGGATGAAATTTCCTGAAATAGTAGATGGAATGTATTATGGTTGCAGAGAAATAAATTAGCTTTAATCATAGAAATTGTCACTTACAGAAGCTAAAGCAGCTTCTGCCATTTTATTACATGTGGAAGATATTGGAGCAGAAGTTAACATGGGTCTTTAAACCAAGAAAAACAAATTCCCATTATTTAAAAATGAAATGTATCATCTCTGTTTCATTATAATCCTATTTTAAGTGAAACTAAAATTAATATTTCCCAATGGTTATACTAATTACTCATAATCCAAGTGAAGTAATGGCAAGATTTATCAATAAGACACACACACACACACACACACACACGGTGTCAAAACATATATACACATTTTAAGTATTAATATTGTAATATTCAACATATGCTGTTAACAAAAGATAAATACAAGTCACATTTGACTTCTGCAATTACAAGAAGTGCTCAAAATGGTTACCACTGTAGTTCAGTTCAACTTCAAAAAGTAATACATAGATAACAGCCTAAAATATGTACACTTTTTGGTACCCCTGGTATATATTTATGTATGATATATATATTTGAGGTAGTATCTCACTATGTAGCCTGGGGTGGCCTCAAACTCATAATCTTTCTGTCTCAGCTCCTCAAGTATTTGGGTTGTAGATGTGTGTGCCAGGACACCTGGCCTCTGAGATAGATTTTCTTTTAAAGCTTAATTTGTTCTACCCAGGAGTTAAAACATGTGAAATCCATTAGCAACTTCATGGAAACATATGGTTCCAATTCAATCTATTAATGCATTTATTGACATGATGAAGAAGGTGAGAATTTCCAGGAAGAATTGTTGGTGATGCCCATTGTCTTTCTCATAAAGATATGAGTTTATCAAGAAGGATGATATTTTATTTATTTATTTATCTATTTTTGCAGACCTAGGGAGTTGAACCCAGGGCCTCATGCATGCTTGGCAAGTGCTCTGCAACTGAGCTGCACTCCTAGCCCATTATTTACTTTTTACCTTTGAGACAGAGTCTAAGATACGTAGTCTGCCTCTGGCCTCGAACTTGTGATTCTTCTATTTCTGCCTCCCAATTTGCTACGATTGCAGGTGTGTGCCAGCATGCCTGGCTTTCTTTCTTTCTTTTTTATTTAATTAAAAAACTTATAGACTTTGTTCCTTTGTTGGTCATTCATTTAACACATAGAATATTTAATGAGTTTCTATTATGTGCCAGCCCATTTCAAAGTAGACTTTCTCAACTCATTTGAAATAAAACAAATGCACACAGTTAATACAGATACACCAGGACAAATGCATATACATTTTCTCTCTCTCTCTCTCTCTCTCTCTTTCTCTCTCTCTCTCTCTCTCTCTCTCACACACACACACACACACACACATACACACTTCATTTTCATATGCACAGTAATTAGAGAAAAGACAATGTGGTTAGAGGCAGGGTTTTGAGTGTGTATAGTGGGTTGAATGTTCAGTTTGTGGAAAAGAGAAATAAACGTTTGGGTATAATTTAATTCACTATGCTATTCTATTCTAAGCTTTATAGAAGTATCTCTCCAATAGTAATAAATGCTGAGAATAGGAGAGAAAAATGACAAGAGGTCCTTTTTAGGAAGTCTGGGATATCTAATACTCAGTTACTGAACTCTTTGCCCTCAAAAAAAGATTTTTTTTTTTTTTGAGGAACCAAAGGGCTACTAGGGATTCAGCAGTTGTAAGATTAACTTAAACAATGGTAATGAATGCCCTATATGGAAAACAAATAATAAGCAAAGAATGCTTCCCCAAACAGATCCCTCAGTTCTCTCTCTATTTTTTTTACACTTACAGAACTGTAAGTGATGTAGCCTCCTAGCATTTGAGGGAGAATAGTTCTGGACTTGTTACCAGTGAGCATAGGTCTGGGAATCTGACATCAAACTTCAGTTTTTGTGTTTGACATATGAAAGAATTTATATACAACACAGAAGTTATAGTACAGAATAGAAGCAAGAGTTATTGTGAAAGATAATGCACATTTAAGGAAAAATTACCAGGAAAACAGGCACCTGGAAAAGTTTGGATAAACCTGGAAAGGAACATGGAAAAACTTTGGTTCTTTGACTGAATTGGCATAAGAATATTTCTGTTTTCCAGGGAAAGGTAAAGGCAGAGAGAACAGAAGAAAAGTTAAGTAAGCTTTGTAGAAGGAAAGGTATCTTTGGTAGACAGGGAAGATGGTGGGCCTGAGAGAAGGGAGAAGTGTGCACATGGCTGTTGGAGAGGGGAAGAGAGGAGAGAGAAAAGAAAAGAAGTGTAAAGTGCAAGGAACAAAGAGAAGAGAGAAGAGAGAGGGCATGTGTTCCTTCTAGTTTTACTTAACCTAGGATGAACCTAATGTAGTGACCTCAGTCCTGGGTGCCTAACCCTGGCTGTGTAGTGTGACCCCTGAGCACAGGAACTCAAAACTCTGCCTGGAAAAGCCCTTTGCTTAGTAAACTTTTGTGGTTTAGGACATATGAAGCTTAGGATCTTTGTTTTGTAAAATGGCTCAATGGACACTTTTGGCATATTTCAAAAAGATGGGCCAATAGACAGATGTCTTGGAATAGTCTACATTTGTTTATACTCAGGAAGTTATTGATCTCAGATTAGGGTATAGGGTCCGTCAGAATAATGTCCTTCCAATGTCCTTGGAGAATATTCTCCTATATAAATTCATTCATAATGGCTGAATGCCTCTTTTAATCCCCCTTTCCTCCATTTTGTCTGTTCATATGTCTATCTAACTACTTAACAGACTGACCTATCCTTATCTATTAACACCCTAGCTGAAGATCAAGTCCTTCTTTCTTGTGGCTCCATTAATAGAAAGGGAAAGAAATATTCCTTTCATTGGGCCACACTAACAATGCTAATTGTTATTAGTAATAATATCAAGATAAGTATTACCGCTATTAAAATAGTAACAATATACTAACAATATTTAACTTAGTATTATCAACAAACAATAATAATATCATGAAAAAATGAATCTAGAAATGATAAGAGTATTAATTCTAAGAGTACTTTTAGTTATTTAGGGACAAAATTGTTTTTGCATTTTGCATTAATGTTTTGCAAAATTGTTTTTGTATTAATGACTTGGTTTTAGGGTTGAGATTAAGAAAGTAAGTTCTAAAATTCTTCTTTCCCAGTAGTCATGTGCTAGAGATGGTGTAGTTAGAGCTGTGGATGAGGTTTCACTTATCAATATTCATTCAGAAATAAAGAGATCTTAATAAGAACTGACTTAAGCAGAACAATGAGGTGGTATCAGGTGTCAGTTGCAGGAATTAGAACAGAACTCACCTAACTCAGATGAAAGTATGGTTTGGGGGAGATATGAGACCTCAATGAGAGTGATTAACATGTTCAAACATTCTCCAGAATCTCAGAAACAAATACTCACTTTCTGAGTTTATTCTAATGAAACATGGCTTCTTTTCTTGAGTGTGTAGATGGGTAAAGCAAGACATTCAGTAAGTGTGAACCAATATGAACCAGCTGAGGATAGGCATAAGACTGACATTTAGTGTCATTTTTAAAAAATGAAAACAAATATCTTTAATGCTATTTGAGAAATGAATCTCAAGATAGAAGGAGGAAAACAAAAATCATTTAATCTCTCTCCCCCTCAGGGCTGTTGTTGTTGTTGTTAAGTGCCATGGAGTCAGGTTTGACTCATAGTGACCCCCAAAGGGTTTTCAATGGCTGATTGTTTTGGGATTACCACATCCTTTTCCCATGCCACATCCTTCTCCTTACCATCAAGGCTAGAAACTATCAATTTATTGGTGTATAGCATTCCAGTTTTCTTCCTACATATATACATGTATATATCTTATTTACAAAATGGGATCATACTCTCTCTGTGTAATGGTTTTAGAGCATATTTCTCATTCAAAATGCATACTAAATACTTTTACATCAATAGCTCTGTCTGTGATTACAGATTGCATACAATTCCAAGTATATCTTTCATAAAATGGGATTTTTACTTAATTCCCTTGTGTTGGACATTTAGTCATACATTCTTCAAAGGAAGTATCTCTTTCCATTACATAAGACAGGCATTCTCAACCTCACTACTGCTGGCATTTGGGGTCCGATAGTTGTGGAGCTGTTCTGTGCATGGTAGGATATTTAGCACCACCCTTGGTCTCCACCCCACTAGATGCCAGTTCCACCTCATAGTTGTAATAACCAGAAATGTCTCCTGTTCAAAGACTTTGGGGATTGGATTAGGGATTTGGGAGATTGTCTCCAATTGAGAACCATTTATTTAAACAAAGAATGAAAAGAAGAATTAATGCATCTGTTGTGTGGAAAAAAGGTGAAGTTTGAAAGTAGCCAGATTTCAAATTTAGCTCTCCCATTTACTAGCTGTGTAAATTTAGTTAGGAGAATGACTGAACTAAGAAATGGAGCCATATTTGATGGAATTGCAGAGGTATTCATGATTCTCCATATATCCAAATGTCTCCTGTGTTGGACTGTTCTGACTCAATAGGTGCTGAAGTATCTCTGCAGGAGAGTAAATTCTCTGGATTCTATCATTCTCTCTCCATAAGCATCCAAAACTATTATCTATTAACCTTTATAGATTGCTAATGAATCAATTAGAAACTTACTTCATCTGAGGGAAATGCAGTTAGACTGGGTGCACTGGGAGATGCTGGACAGGTAAGATGTATGGAGATTTCTTGGACTGTAAGCATAAGAACTGACTCTGACCAGTCTAAGTGGGTGGAAGGAAATGGGGAAGGTTCTTACAGAGGGAATGGGAGCCAACATGCAGCTGTGGGAATAGTAGGAGGCGGGGGACTTTGGGCTTTTGATGATAGGAGTTTGTGGTCATTCCTCGTAGGTCATTGCCATTACTGTGACTTACCACCAAGGCTCTGTGTCTCTCAGTTTAGACCTTCAAATTCTAACAAGGGAGTGCCTTGTGGCTCAGTTTGGGTCAGATGTCCACTTCTGGAATGGTCGGCTATTTCCAGGGTATCCCCATTACGGAAAAACATGGCTTCATATCCATGCCTATATATGTACCTGTTCCACTAAAGAGGAAAATTTTGTGCTAAAGAGTTAACCTTAAATTCTCTACCACAGAGCAATAAGGCAGTCTGGGTTGTTTTGAAGATGGGAGGCCTTGTCAGAGGGGAGGTGGGTTGAACATATCAACAGAGTGTATTAACTTTCCATTTGACCTTGAGATTGAGTCAAATGGAACCGTCCCTCTGTGTTTGACTGTAAATTCCCTTGCATCAGGCACCATGCTGTCCTCTTAGCTGGATGGCCACACCCAACATGACTAATGACACTAGGTAGCTGTGTGATAAATATTTGTAGAGAGCAATGTGTTATCTCTCACAGAAAGCTTGGCTAATCATTTCCTTATGATCCAGTTTCATTTTCTGTTGGCTCTTCATACATTTTGTTTATGCTTTCCATTTTGTTTGATCATATTACATGGAAATTGTTTTATTTTTCTGTCATCCTGGCTATACTGTGGCTTCTAGAGGGCCAGGACTATGACTGTTTATCTTATCCCCAGAATTGCACCTGGCAGAAAACTGGACCTCATGACACCTTGGTTGGCAGAAGTGTGGTAGATTTCTGTCTTTGTAACATAAAGTCAGAGATTCTTATCATGTGAATCTCATATATTGAGAATAAATAAATGAATGGATGAACTGATGAATGTCTTGACCAGCTCTGCGTATAAGCCCATGAATTTCATTAACGTATCTTGGGAAGAAAAATTGATTTAAAAACCACAGTTCTTGATGTAACCTTGGGGCTTGATTATAGGCATTGTTGACTTTATTATCGGCATGATCAATATTACTGTAGACTTCTTTGCTTTAGGGAAATTTTGTTCTTGGGAAGTGGCATGAAACAGTGGTACTTGGTCACAGTGCTGTTGGTGGGTCGGCAGTGAGGTGTGTCCTAAGTATTTGTTATCAAACACAGCTGAAGCACTGAAGCTTACAAATAATGTACATTTAAAATGTATTTAGAACAGCCCCAAGGTTACCCCTGGGATGGCATCACTCTCACTCTCTCCAGTGCTGATATGCCTCCAAGGAGGAGTGAAGAGCAGTGTATCTAGTGTTGGATGCTGTGTGAGGAGTTCAGCTTACACGTGAGGCTCACATGTTGAGGCCACTGCCTAGGGTAAAGGGTCACAAATATAGTCATTTGATAAGCTTATAAATTGTCCCTTCTGTTTATACACTTTGTAGTTTTCTAGGCCTTAAAAATAAGGGTCTGATAACTTTAACAAAGAGGCATGAATAGACAAATAGTTGGTGGGAAGAGGGAGGCTAAAGAGGCTGTGGCTGTTCTTTCTTCTTCTTTCTTTCTTTCTTTCTTTCTTTCTTTTTTTTTTGTGATACTCTGGGGCTGAATCCAAGGCCTCAAGCATACTTTGTAAGTGCTCTGCCACTGGGCTGCACCCTGAACCTTATTTTTATTTTTTATCTTGAAACAGGGTCTCACTAAGTTATTCAGGCTGCTTCTGGCCTTGAACTTGCGATCTTTCTGCCTCTGCCTCCTGAGTTGTTGGGATGACAGGCATGCGCCTCTGTGCCCAGCTTGTGGCTGCCTCTTTTGAGAATCTGGGGCATTATCCAGTCATGTAAATGGAAATGAACTATGTCCTTTTTCATTTCCCCTCATAATAACAGTAACACATAACCAGGCCTTTCTTTTTGAATATAATACTACTGAACTTCTGACAATGTGCGTTGCATAATTGCAGCTAAGGCAATCACCTGTGTGCCGAGTACATGCAACCCCAAATATACTTACCTCAGCAAAGGTTTTACTGCTGCCTTACTTGGTCCAATTCCATCTATCCATCCTTCCCTAATTTGAGTCATGATGTCTTGCTTGAATCCATGTCTATATTTTTCACTTAGGTTTACCTCTTGGGGAGTGATAAGGAAGCCTCCTCCTCTACATCTAATTTTTATCTTTTGCTCTTCTCTTTTTTTCTGCTGTTCTGATAATCATGTCCTTTATTGCAGCCTGGAAACTTTACCCTTCTTTTAATCTTTACAGAGCCTGGTGTGGTGGTATTCATTTGACCTCCACTTAAGACATTCACTCAGGATTTGACAGGTGGAGAAAAGACCACACTTTGTTCTGGGGGAACCCATAGCCTGTACCTTTTACACTTTGGCTCTCTGCAGCCAGCTTCCAACTCTCCATTTCTAATACAATGACAAAGCATCAGCAGGGCTTTGGTGGCCACAAAGTTCTAAGGGGTAAGATGTGGCTTGTGCTTTATCTTTAGTAAGGGGAAGATTAAAAAGTAAATGCTCTGCAACAGGGGTTGTCAAACTTTTTCTGTAAATGGCCAGAGAGTAGATATTGGCTTTGTGGCCATATGTCATTCGTCTGCACTATTGAACTATGCAGTTGTGTTGTAAAAATGGTCATAGATTGTACACAAACAAATGAGCGTGGCTGTGTTCCAATAACATTTTATTTGTAGACACTGAAATTTGAATTTCATATAACTTTCACTTTTCACAAAATAGTATCCATTCAATTTTTTAAATTATGTAGAGATGGAAAAATCATTCTTTGCTTGTGGGGGAGGCACAAAAATAGGCATGTTGCACATTTAAGGTTGCTTGACTTAGAATTTGGCATTTGTCATGTTTATACTAAAAATTAGTTGGTGTTTATCTGAAATTAAAAGTGAACAGGGCATTTGTCATGTTTATACTAAAAATTAGTTGGTGTTTATCTGAAATTAAAAGTGAACTGGGCATTCTGTATTTTTTTTTTTTTCTGGCAACGAACCCTACCTGACTTTGATCTCCAGGTCATAGGTTGTAGACCTCCATCTTTTAATAATTTGTTGTTGTTGTTAGGTGCTATCTAGTTGGATCCAACTCACAGTGACCCTCATAGGGTTTTCAATGGCTAATTATTCGGGAATGCTTCAGGAGTGGATTGCTATGTTCTTCTCCCATTTTTGCGATGATGAGGATCAAATCTGGGTCCTCTCAGAACATGGAATGCCACTCTACCAAATGAGCTAAACCCCAGCCCACATAATTATTTAGTTCTTGCAGATATTTCTTGTTAGAGGAATGGGTGGTGGTAGACATGCTTTGTCCATCTACTTTTAAATTATTATCTGTTATTATTATCTGTTATCTGTTATTATTATCTGTTCTAATGGAGTTCTCAAATGTAGAAGAATATATTAAGTCACTCAGAAGCTGATTTGTTTTCCCCATAAAAACAATGTCATTACAGATTAGGTTTGTACCAAAATGCAGTAAACCTAGGGTGACCTTAGATATTTAACTGCATGACAAATCTTAAGCTTCTTTAAAGTTTGTTTATGAGTATTTGTTTCAATAGGGAATGAAAACCACTATATTGAGCTTTCCTTGTACTAGATATGATAGTGACCAAAGTATTACTATTAAAATATCTGTGCTCATGGTTTTCTAATTCTTTAATATTCATATATTCATTGAGTTTTTGTGTCAACTATTTGGCAAATATATTTTGAAAGCTGGTTATATAGTACTAAGCAAAATCAACAAAGCCTATGCCTGTTGAACATTTCTATTCTGGTAGAAGAAAAAAAACATGAAATATTTACTCTATTAGTTATGAAAGGGCAACAGAGAAAAATGAAGTAAAGGAGAATGGGTGCTGCTGGAGAAGGGAGAGATTTTAGTAGGGGATATGCTGAGAAGGTTACAAGGGAGCAAATACCTGCAGAAGCCAGGGAGCCATGTAACCACCTGGAAGGAACCCTCCCTGGGTAGTGTGAAATCTGTTTGAAGAAAATGAGGAGGCCAGCATGACACAAGCAGAGTGAAGAATAGGGAGACAAGCAGGATATGAGTTGCAGGGATATACTTGTGCTAAGTATTTCTTCTCTATTTTGTGAAGAATATGTTTTGCCCAGCACTGTGGCACATGACTATAATCCCAGCAACTGTGGAGGCTGAAGGAAGAGAATGGTGAGTTTGAGGCCAGAGACAGCCTGTGCAACTTAGTGAGACTCTCTGTCAAAGAGTAAAAAATAAAGAGGCTGAGTGTGTGGCTCAGGGTTAGAGCACTTGCCTAGCATGTGTGAGGCCCTGGGTTCAACCCCCAAGTACTGGAAAATAAAAACAGAATATGTTTTGTACATACGTCCATATATTAAGCAAATAACTTTGTTTTCTTTCCTCTCTTGTTCCTTTTTTATGTAACATAAGATTGATGGAGTTTGCATGAGTACTTAAGTGTTGTTAAGTTTATATTAAACTGGATATTGAATAAGGGAGACAGGAGAAGAATTGATGCTTTCGGTTTATGGTGCTAGAGATGAATATTGAATATACCATGGACTGTCAAAAGAACCAACAGATCCATCCTAGAAGTGCAACCAAAGTGCCCCTTGGAAGCAAGGATAGTTAGACTGCATCTTATGTATTTTGGACATGTTATCAGGAGGGACCAATCCCCGGAGAAGGACATCACAATTGGGAGAGTGGTGGGTCAATGATAAAAATGAAGACCTTCAACTAAATGGCTTGACACACTGGGATTAAACATAAGGCAACAATGGGCTTAAACATAAAAACATCGTGTGAAGGCAGTGTCAGGGAGTGTTTTGTTCTGTTGCACATAGGATCACTATGAGTCAGACCCAACTTGACAACACCTGACAACAACAACAAATTTATATTATAGTATTAAATTTATGGAATGTCAGGAGAAGAGTAAACATCACTGGAAAAAACATTTCCTCTTCTGAGGAGAGAATTAATACACTTTTGGTTGTATGAAAGGTAGTTACATCATATTAGGCAGAATTATGACCTTGTTATTCTCCTTATTTGGAGAGTAAGTATGGTTTAAGGAGATGGGCTTGGGTGCTAGGTTGACAAGGGATGGATTTATGATGGTTAACATTGGCTGTCAACTTAACTGGCTTGAAAGACCCCTACAAAATTGGTAAAGCACACTTCTTGGTGTGTCTGTGAGAGCCTCTCCAGAGACTGGCATGCAGGCCAGTTAACTGAATGGGAAAGCTCTGCCTTGAATGCTGCCATTACTATGGGCATGATCCAATAGGCCAGGGGCCCAGATAGAATGGAAGAAGGGGGAAGTTTGTGCATGTGTGCACTTGTTCCTTCTTGAGAGGCTGCTATTTTACTGCTGCCATCACCCATGAACATCAGACTTCAGATTCTTCAGCCTTTGAATGTGGACTTGCACTAGGAACTCTGGGCCTTTGGCCTGACACAGGCCTTCAGCCTCTGGTGGGGCTGTGTCATTGGCCCCTCCTGCTCTGAGGCTTCCAGCTTCTTGGACTGAGCAGCTACTGGTTTCCTGGCTCTCTGACCTACAGATACCATTGTGGGATGATTTAGCCTCTGATCATGTCAGCCAATCCAATAAATCCCCTCATAATTATATATACATTCCGATGGTTCTCTTCCTCTGGAGAACCCTGACTGATCCAAGGGGTGACAGGGTGGAGGAGGTGGAGGTTGTGGTTTTCAGGTTGTATAGGACCCTGTAGGGTTGGCTTTTAGTTTGCTGAAATGAAGCATAAGTTTTTGATTTTGAGAAGGAGGACATGCCTTAGTTTATATATTGTTCTACTTAATTTCTGTGAATGCTGTGTACCTAATAGACTGCAGCGAGAAAGAGCAGAGGCAAGAGGCCAGTTAGGAGACTACCAAGTAATCCAGGTGAGAGATAATGATGACTTGGATCAGCACATTTGCGGGCCAAGACAGTGTGAAGTCATCCTGGGCACTACAGAAGGTGGAACTGATACAATTTGCTGACAGAGTTGATGTGGGGTGTGAAAGACAGAGAGAGGTAGAAGACAACTCCCAGACTTTTGGCCTGAGCAACTGGGAGGATGGAGCTCTTACTTACTGAGAAGGGAGAAGTGGTGGGAAGAGAAGATTTAGGAGACAAAATCAGAAGTTTGGGTTAGGAAGAGATAAGTGTGAAATGTGTATTGAGCCTTTAAATGGAGATGTCAAATAGGCAGTTGGATATATGAGTCTGGAGTTCAGAGTTGCTGTCTGGGCCCCAGATATAAATTTGAGAGTCATCAGTGTATAGACCATGCTGAAAGCCAAGTAACTGGATGAGATCATCAAGGGAGTGAGTGTAGCTAGAGGAAAAATGAAGTCCAAAGAGCCATGTTTTATGTGGGCTAGTTATAATGGCTTGATAGCTTCTGTATGAATAATAGCTGCAAATGTAATTAATACTAGGAACAGTCACATTATGAAAACATTAACTGCTTTATGGTAGTAAGGATCTTTTTCTTAGAATTTGAAATGTTCGGATGTATCTTTTCTGTAAATTAAACAAAAATGATCAAAACTCATTTAATTTTCCTATTGGAACCTCTAAACTAGAGGTGTGAGATTTAACTGAATTCATTGTTTATTGTTGTTAAGCCTAGAAAAACACATATTTTAGTTCAGAAATTAGAGGTAAAAATAATTGAACAGAAATGGAAACATTTTCTGATTAATCGATTCTTTTCTACTTAGGTCTTGCAAAAGACTTTTTATTGCAAAATTTAGAAAATGTTTATAGCTATGTTATTTTGCTAGATACCTATACCTATATTTATATTTATATCTGTTAAGTGTCTTGGTAGGGATTTCTGGGGTGTCTCCCCCTGGGCTTAGATCCTTCCAAGATATACAAAAAGAAAGCATTACTTTGTAGTGCGATTCACCCTTTTCTCTCCATTATCAACTATTTCCTCAAATAGTTAAAACTCATAGGCTTTGGATGTAAAACTGGTGGTGAAATTCTTTATCAAATAGGAGTTTGAATTGAGACTCCAGTACTGTCTTCAAATGTGAAATATCATTGTCATTTTAATTTGTGATATAAATGGCTTGGTAATTTATTTTTAGCCTGGGTGCCCTAGCCCCTGAATGTCCATCAGTGATGATCCTAAACCCCAAAGTCACACTCGTTGTGACTAATTTTGGTGTTTGTGGCTTTCCTAGTAAGAATTTGTTCCAGACTATAGGCTTCACAAAGAGCAGGCAGGAGTAAGGTCAGTCTGGGCCACATTTCATGTGCCCAGATTGGTGCCATTGTACTCTTTAGGCCCTGCTGACAGAAATGCTGTCCATCTTCTGGAATGCATGAAGTGACTGGCTTTCTTAGGGCCTCCCAGCAATTAGTCCTGTTTCCTCCCACTTCACTATGCCAACAATGCCAGACCCTGCCTGGGAAATAAGCATTATGATTGCTATATGTTTCTTTTGACTAGGGAATTCTCTCTTTCCTTCCCACTAGGGTTTGGAAGGATGGAAACTATTTTACTTACACTGTATATTTCTGTATAAAGACTCTTCATTATAGTTCCTCATAAAAATTCCCATTTATCCAGAGGGAAAATACTCAGTATTCCTTCTCTCCTGGTTCTTGACAATTAGTCCCTAATTGGCATACTAATCCTTCTTAACCTACTGTATATGAGGTTAATCTCATTATCTGTCATTTCATTCATTTATTTACCGTAGTAGGTTTATTGGTGCTTAACAAATCACACTAAAACTTAGTGGCTTAAAACAATGAACCAAACAACAAAATAAGTATTCTTTTACTCATTACTTCTACAGGCTAGAAATTTAGAAGAAGCTTAACTAGATAGTTCTCAATCAGAGTATTTCCTGAAGTTGCGTTCAGATTAGGCCAGGGATATAGATACCTGATGCCTTGCCTAGGGCTGGAGAATCCACCTCCAGCATGGCCCACTCATATGGCTGACATATCTATGTTGGTTGTTGTCAGAAATCCTGCATTTCTTGCCACATGGGCCTATCCATAGGATTATTTCAGTATTCTCATGACATGACAGTTGCCTTCTCAGAGAGCATATAATCCAAGAGTGCATAGTAGAAGCTGCATGATTATATATGGCTTACCCTTGGAAGTCATCAATATCATGTCCTCAATATCTTATTGAGGCCAGTCCTGCTCAGGAAGGGAAGATGCTATAAAAGTACATGAATATGAGGAGTCATGGGTAGTATGGTCATTAGGGATAGCTATCATATTCATTTATTCAACTGATATTTATTGAATTCCAGCTATGGACAGGCACAGTGCTCAGATCCTTTTGACTTAAAACATATTCATTTATCTGACTGATTGCTAACTGTATACTCCTTACTGTATATTTTCCCTCTAGCTTCTTCTACATCTCCTTCAAGCTCTCACTACATTTAAAGAGATTATTCCTTTAAAAAGGACTTCAACTCCTCCTCTTCCTCCTTTCCCTCATCTTCCTCATCCTCCTCCTTCTTTTTCTTCTCCCTTAGTCCTTGAGGGTTGAATCCAGGTCTTCATATATACTGTACTTTGCAAGTGTTCTACCACTGGGCTGCACCACCAATCCATTTTTAATTTTTTATTTTGAGTCATGGTCTAATTAAGTTACACAGGCTGCCTCTGGTCTCGAACTTGTGATCCTCCTGCCTTAGCTTCCTAAATTTCTGGGGTTACAGGTGTGTGCCACTAAGCTATTCTTCTTAAATTAAGGAACAATGACACTAAAGTAGGAACATTAGTCTTACATTTTAATTGCTGACAAATTTGCTGATATGCAGTAATTTCACTGCTTGAGAGAAGTAGTTATTTCTTGCTAAATTTATTATGAAGAAGTCCTCCCAAACTATACTTATTTTGGAAATGAGGATCAAAAATCTATTTAAAAAGGGAAATATGTTTATTTAACACTTACATGAATCATCATAACCCTGAAAACTAGATGTTTATGTCTGTATTTTAGAGATGGAAAAAGGTATTCACTCAAAATATTTATTGATTACTTACTATGATCAGTGCTTGAGATGCAACAGTGAGCAAAATGGTCAGAATGGTTAAACCCTCATGGAGTTTAGTGTCTAGTAAGGAGAGAAAGAGAATAAACATAGCATGTTATAAGGTAATGATGATGATAAATAAGTGATAATATTATGGTAGAAGATAGTATGCACTGAGGAAAAGAAAAATATAGAGCAGACTTAGGTGGTTTTGAGAATATCAGGTGTAAAGGCAGGTTGTAGTATTAAATAGATGGGTAAACTAGGCCTGATTGAGAAGGCAGTATTTAAGGCAAGATTCAAAGGAGGAGAGGGAGTTAACCATGCAGATATTTCAGGGGAGAGCATTGAGGCATAAGGAATTGGTAGTGCAGAGGTTTCAATGACAGAAACATTCTTGATGTGTCTGTGGCATAAAAAAGAGGCCAGTAGCTCAGAGAAGTGAGCTGTTGGACATGTAAACCTGGAGTTTGGAGAGGTATTTGTGCAGGGAACATAAATATGGAGGTTGTTGGCACATAACCGAAATTTATAGCCATGAGGCTTAGTAAGGTTAACATAGTTGGTAGGCAGAGAAGAGGAATATGCATGAGCCCTGGGACAGTCCAGGATTTATAAAGTTCAGGCAGCAGAAGAATGAAGAAGGGAGCCTGAGATGAAGGGACCAGGGATCTTGGGTGGAGGCCAAGTGTGAATGGTTTCCTGGAAGCAAGAGGAAAACAGTTGTTTTTAGAGGGAGAGAGTGGTTAACTGTGTCAAGTGTGGTTGACAGGGAAAGTCCTAGATCAGGACTGAGGTTCAATAATGTAGAGATCATTAGTGACCTTGGAAATCAATCAAACAAACAAACGTTATGAATATTATGGAAGTGAAAACTAGGATGGAGTCGTTTAAAGGAAGATGGGTTCAGTGGAGAGTGGGAGTAGAGCATCCTTCTGAGTTTCGCTTAAAGTAAAGCCCAGAAATCAGATGAGAGCTGGTGAACAGTGGGGTCAAGGGGAAGGACTTCTTTAAAGTTAAGATAAATGCTTTTGTGGAGATAAGAACTACTCGGGAGAAAGCAAAATTTTATGATTTAAGGAAAGAATGGATGGAATGATGTCTTTGGTGACAGGGGATAAGAGCTAGTGAAAAACTAAAAGATTTGATTTTATAGGAGCATTGTCTGACTCAGCAATAGTAACAGGAAAGAAAAGGTGGTTGTTGATGCAGACATGTGGGTAGATGGGTTGGTGGGAGTATATGGAAGTTGTTTTCTTACTGCTTCCTTTTTTTTTTTTTTTTTTTTTGGTCAATTAGGATGCAAAGTTACCAGTTGAGCATAATGGTGGAATAGAGGTGTTGGGAACTTGAGAGGAGATGAGTGGAAGAAAGACTAGACTAGACCTAGTGTGAATGATGGGCTCACTTGAAATTTATAGTCATGTATATAAAGCAAGACCAATCATTGTGGTTTTTCCTTTTCTCTACCATGTTTCAGCTACACTGGGGTAGGCATAGAGTAGGCAGAAATTTGGATTTAATAGGATTATGATTTTGCCAAATAAGAGCAATGAAATTGTTGAGGGACAAGGAAGTCAATGACCTTTGATAAGGGAATTTAAATTTGGCAAGGAGAGAAATAAGAACATTATGAGGTAACGAACAGTGAGAAGATAGTTGGATCATTGACATAGTAGAACCAGTGGGGTTGAAGGACTGTGGGAAACAGAATGAGAGGGAATGAGATAGGATGCTAGGGGCTGATGGCAGAGAAGGGGATACATGTCATTGACACTAAGGAGAAGATGCAGCTGTTAATCACAATAAGGTTTAGGGTACTGACAAGGGGAGTGGGTAGCTTGATTGGGTAGAGCAAATGAGGATGATCCCTGAGGTTTTGATTACAGCAACAATGAGGAATTGTGGGTCATATAATCTGTGACAGAAATTCAAAATGAGGGGCTTTTAGGAATAAGGGAAAAAGGTCTGAAAGCAGCAATAAGAAGCAAGGAGGATGAGGCCTGACCTTGCAGGCCTAGTGGCATAAGGAGCACATGAGACAAGAGAAACTCTACTACTGTGGACAGCAGGGCTGGGGTTTAGCTCAGTTGGTAGAGGGCTGCTATGCACTCTCTGAGGCTCTGGGTTCAATCCCCTGCACTGCAAAAACAGGAGAAGGATCTGGCAGCCCACTCCTGAAGCAATTCCGAAACAATCAGCCATTAAAAACTGAATGAGGGAGTTGGTCCCAACTCCACAGCACCTCACAACAACAGAGACCTGAAGTTGAGTGGCATTACATGAAAGAAAAAAGATATTCACATAATAGTGATTAAGACGATTTTTGTGGAGAGCTGAGCGAGTTTCAGAGGTTGGAGTGGAAGGATTTCACAAGGTGTGGGAGAAGGGGATAGGATAGGTTCAGAGTCAAAGGGATTGTGGCAGAGAAGAGTCAGCATCGGGGAGTCAGCCTGGGATCTGGGGGGGGCCCTGATGTGGAGTGGATCAGGGGCTTGGTGAAGAGAATCCTGGTGCATACAGGGCAGATGGTGGAAGAGAGGCTGCAGATGTTGCAGGAGGAGAAAAGGGGGCCCTAGAGGCGGGTATGTCTCTCTCAGGTTTGCGCTGTCAAATGCCCTTTCCCCTACACCGTTTCTTTTCTGAGGTGCTCTGCAGATGGGTTCTAGTGGCATAGGCATGGCCAAAGAACTTGTTAGGAATGTGGACTCTCAGGCCCACCCCCAACCTGCTGGATTTGAATCTGAATTTTAACCTGATTACCAGGTGATTCACATGCATGTGGCAGTTGAGATGCACTGCTCTACACTATGTATTTTCCAACCTCTGAAAAATGAATTTTTCTGTGTACACTTAATGGAGAAACATGGAGTAGAACTTTTGGGGATAAAGGCTTTCTGAACTTGCAAGGCTTCTCATAAATTTCCAAAATAAGGGTGTATAAGAATTGGAGACAGATGCGTATAAGAAAGCAAACAAATGGAAAGGCTTGCCATATTTAGTTATTTGGCAGATGGCTGATCACGTAAAGTCTGTTATTTTTCAAAGTTTTAGGACTGTGTGGGGGGGAACCCCTATGTCTTTGAGGTTCAACTTTTCCTACTTGGATTCTTAAATTGCTACTAGATTGATTTATAAGCACACTAGAAATACAGGACAAGGATAGAGGAGAGGTAAAAATGAGTGTATATTTTCTTCAGCTATTATTAACCTAAGCTCTGGTACTTGTAGTAAAGAAAGGAATTACTTGTATTTATTCTTACGGATAAATTGCTAGCAATAAATTATGAGAGGAAAAAAATAGCCATGTGGGATAATTGACTGAAAAACAAATGTCAGTAAAAGTAAACAGAATAGATTCTACTAAACCTATTTGCAAAAATGTCAGAGGAGTTGAGTTGTTTTCCCTTACAATATTTGTGCTGGTATAAAGGGACTGCAGTTTAATTAAATTTCTCCGTGGAGACTAGGTATTCCCCTAGATGTCACTTTGAGATTTTGCTAAAGGAAGGACTGCATTCTGATTAAGTGATGCAACATCTTGTCTTTAGCAGCTGAGTGAAGACAATTGATGCTGCTCCTCCCCATCTTCTCATAGAGGCAGGAAATCAGAACCACCTGCCACTAACCAGGATGCTGGAAGGTGGGGATAGTCCCGCTTTGGTCACTAGCCAGCTGTGTGACCTTAAGAGCAGGTCCCTTAAGACATCTAGTATTAGAATGTTAGACACATTGCTTTGCCCTGTGATGTGTTCAACAGTCAGCTCTTAAAATCAGTCTTCCAGTCCTAAAAACCTCCAGTTATATTGTACCATGTTATGGACTACTTAGATATACACACAGTGAAATGTAGTACAAGGAAAAGGAATCTTGAGTACTAATAAACTATTCACATAAAACATAAAAAGGATCATGTGCATGGCACAGTGTTGAGGAGAGTTTCGTTCTCTTGTACACAGGGTCACTATGAGTTGGACCTGTCTCAATGGCACCTAACAACAACAACAACAAATAAATTATTCACAGGGCCAGAGTCATCAAGTAACTGTATATTATTCTGGAAAAAGATATTTAAAGGAGTAATATGCTGTCCACAATATTAAGTCTTAAGAAGTTTTTAAGCCCCCAATATTTTATTTATTTGGCTTATAATGCAAGTAGTTTTGAATTCTCTTGAGTTTGGCAGTGTTTTGTCTGAGAATGACAGACAAAAGACTAAGCATATTTTGTATGTATTATTATTTTCTTCTTTTTCTGGGTCCTAAGATTTTGGGGACAATGTTAAATCTAACTGCTTAGCATTTTTTCCCCCATAGCTGTTAAACTTTGATAATCATGGAATTGGGGGAAACAACAGGTATTTATTTATTATTATTGTTTAAAATATTTCTACATTGGTAATGGGCTGGGATTTAGCTCAGTTGGTAGAGCGCTGTGCTGCAATCTCTGAGGTCTCGAGTTCAATTCCCAATACCACAAAAATGGGAGAAGGACCTGGCAATCCACTCCCAAGGCAATCCCAAAACAGTCAGCCATTGAAAACCCTATGAGGGTCGCTATGAGTCTGGATACCGACCCGATGGCACCTAACAACAACAACATTGGTAATATCTCCAAAAGGTAGTTTAGGTAATTTTTTATTTGTTTTTATTATGATCTGCCTTTTATGCTAAAGAAAACTAGAATAGATGAGCTTAAAGAGACAATTGTGACCCATTGTTTGTCAAAAAAAAAAAAAAAATTCTGCTTGGATGGTAGTCAAAGTGATCTTTCTTGGGCAAGTGTGAAATTGCCTTTTGTTTAGTTGAATAATAAATTAGGCCCAGAAAAGATCCATGTTTAATAAGAACTTCTGTTGGGGATGTATCTCAATGGTTAGAGTGCTTGCCTAGCATGTGCAGGAGTTTAGGTTCATCCCTAGCACTGCAAAACAGAACAAAACCAAACCAAACCAAACAAATGAACAAGCAAAAGGTTCATACCAGTGACTCAGGAACCTAAGGCAGTAGGATCTTGAGTATGAGGCCAGAGGCAGAGGCAGCCTGTATAGCTTAGCCACACTGTGTCTCAAAATAAAAAATGATTTTAAAAAGGGGGACTGGAGATGACGCTCAGTGGTAGAGAACTTGACTAGCATGTGTGAGGCCCTGGGTTCAATCCCAAGTACTAAAAGAAAGGGAAAAAAGAAAGGACTATGCTATAATATGTCCATTCGGCCATGTTACATGATTATACAGCTGGGGTTGTGATATTCAGAAAACGAAGAAATCAAAAACACAAGTGTAAAGAAAAGAATATATTTGAACTCTAAGCAGTTTTAGCTTTAAGGATTGCCAGTGGGACTTCTAAAAACACTTTAAGTGCCATAATATTTATGCTGTAAACATTTTAATGACTGCTCCATGTTCATTTATTTACAAAATATATGAAAACAATGGATCTCAACTGGAAACAGATAAACCACACTGTTACCAAAAGATGTGTAATTGGTTGAGTTTTGGTGTATCAGGTTAACCTAAGCTCATCTAGGTTTTTCTTAATGTGACATATCATTTAAGTTTCTACTGCCATGAGAAATAGTGGACCATTAATTCTATGGGGCAATAGATTAATAGCCAAGTAATAAATGAAAATTATTCCAACTGTTGCCGGGAGAAATAAATAAAGTAGGCTAGCCACATGGCCAAAAATATCTGCTGTTCCTTCTGTATTTGTTAGTTTTCTTTTTTCTTCCCCCCTGTGGGAAGCCTTTATGAGGCTGAATCAGATTTTTTTTTTTTCTGAAATGTAGCTTACTCCTGGGTAGATACTGCTCTCAGAAGGGAAACTATCGAAGGATGTTTCTGTTTTGACTCTGATTATGGTGAAGATGGGCTGAGATTTAGCTCAGTGGGTAGAGCGCTGCGCTGCAGCCTCTGAGGTCCCGAGTTCAATTCCCAGCACTGCAAAAATGGGAGAAGGGCCTGGCAATCCACTCCCAAGGCAATGCCGAAGCACTCAGCCATTGAAAACCTTATGAGGGTCGCTATGAGTCGGATAACGACTCAATGGCACCTAACAACAACAACATGGCGAAGACACCATACTAAGAGGCTTAAAAATTTAAGCAAATCTGAAATGAAATGCACTGAATATTACCTAACGAATTACATGCTTTGTTATCCCTATTGTACTATGAATTTTGTCTATATTTTCTGCTTTTAGTCTCTGTTCATTTTACCTACCATAAACTTATAAATAGAGAAATATTTTGACTTGAAAAGTCAGCAAAGGAATAGATCAAATGGACTATGTTACTGAGGAGGGGTGGAAACCTTTGTAAGGAACATTGTAACAACAACAGGAAAACTTTTTATATGTAGGCAGTTGCTGACTCATAGGAAAATATTTGAAGGAGTCATACTTCTTTTTACTTAAAAACTACCATTTAAAAAATTAAAGAGAAAAACTTAAATACTCCTTATAGTTGTTTTAATGAATAGGACCAGGAAAGATGGAGGCTTTAGGAAAAGTTAGATAATGGGAAGAGGTCAAGGGCAATGTGGAGGGTCAGAGGTGACAACGCCCATTATCACTGCTCTATGATGATGGTCAAGAATTCCTTCTTCCTTGCTAAGTAATGTGAATTCTGATTCAAAATTCAAGTGTTTCTTTGAAGAGAAAGAATTTCCTAAAGGAATTGTGGGAGTTTCTCCTATCTATAAATAAATGACTAAAGTCTTAGGGTTTTATTTTGAAAGAAAGTGGCTTTTTCCATATTTATCATTCACTCATTTGTTCAGCACATTCATTGGTCACCAGACAAGGAACTGAATGTGAGATGAAGAAGCAGATGTACTAGCTGCTTTTAGGAGATTAACTGGAATAGATGATTAAGGAACAATTGGAAATTTCTTGTGATGTGAGATAAATAGACTCTAAGCTAGTGCTTCTCATCTTTTATCTAATCACAATGCACGTTGTTTTTAGGTGTCGTGGAGTCACCTCCAACTCATACTGACCCTCATAGGGCTTTCAATGGCTGATTGATTCAGGATTATTTTGGAAGTAGATTGCCACATCCTTCTCCCATTTGTGTGGTGCTGGGGATTGAACCCAGGGCCTCGGACAGAGAAGAGTGGCACTTTACCAACTGAGATAAACACCAGAACACACACACACACACACACAGAATGATAATGTTTGAAATGCACATTGGGCTAATCTACAGGAAATTTATAATGATAATAATAAAATATAGAGTAGTATGGAAGGAAGAAAATCAGTATTTAATTTGCATAAAATTAAATATTTAATTTACATAAGCATCTAGATAAAGTTTGCAAAACCTCACTAAGACTTTTAAGCTATAATCTGATCTGTTCAAATTCTTGATAATAATCACTAATAAGAAATTCTTTGCACAAACAGAGAATATTCTTTTTTTTTTCTTTTCTTTTTTCTTTTTTTTTTTTTTTTACTTTTTTGAGACAGGGTCTCTCTAAGTTACCCAGACTGCCTCTGGTCTCGAACTTGCAATCCTCCTGCCTCCGCCTCCTGAGCCTCTGGGATTACAGGCAAGCACCACCACACTGGTACAGAGAATATTCTTAAAACATTTTTATATTTGAAAATATGTAAAAGTTGAAATTATTATCAGAGAATCTGAAAGCTTTTGATTTTCTTTCAGTGACAAATGTAATGTGAAAATATGTTGTGATCATGGAAACAAGTGTAGAATCTAATCAAAATTTCTCACATCAAATATTCAAAATAAAGAAGGTATGGAAGCAGTAGAAATGCATAGGTAGTTATTGGAGTCACCCCACAACTCACTTGAATGTTTCTGAAAGGTCACATATACAACGTCAGAGAGAAATGTGCAATGAATGTGCCAATTGGGGGTTTACTGCCTGGTGGTATGCTTGCCAGACTCACTCTCAGTGCCCCAGCCAGCCCTTTGCAGGGTTGTAGCTCATCCTCCTTGCACACCTGGAACAATAGCTCCTTGGCCCCTTGCCTGTGATGGGCAGCAAGTGCCCTATCACTGGCCATCGAAGTAGATGTTCCAGTAATGTAGCATACTTGGGAGGGTGTACCATGTCATGGTAGAACAGTGGATGGCTGGGTTTTGCTGTCCTTGGGAACCATGGAACCCACCATCAATATTCACTTCACTAGAACAGACACTTGAGGAGCTCTGGGTAAAGCTACTCATGGATAGAGGTGTTTGGCTAGGAATTCTGTCCATTCTAGACTCTCCCCAGATGATCTAGGAGGTGGGAGCTCTATAGTCACAACACACCTATAGCTCATTTGTCACACACTGGATGGATACTTGTAGCCGGATGTATTCTTTTACAGATAAAGGAAGCAATCTTTATAAAAGCATTGTAATCTGCAGTTAAAATTGAAGAAGCCACCTCTCCAGTATTTTCATATGAAAATTTATGTTTTGACATACGTAAAGTTCAGCAAATTTTTCGTCTTGTCAGTAGTTACTAACTTAAGTGACAGCTGAAAGGGGTACAACTGAATGCAGAAATTATCAAACAATATCTTTAATATCTCACACAAATAAATTTTGCTAAAGATCATTCGGCCCGGACCCAACACGGAGTGCAACCTTGGCAGCACAATCTCACCACGCCTGCGGGACACAGACTGCAGATACTAGGTGAGTCAATGTGAGGGGGCCCACAAATGCCCTCCATAGCGGCCGCAGAGCGAACGGGGAAGCTGGTGCCAGCGATCCGCATCTAGACCTAAGACGCGGCTCCCCTCCCTTCTGTTGCAGCGGGTCAGGCCTATGGTCTCGAACTCCACAGAAAATTGGGCACACATATGCCCGGATCCCAGACACATCAGAGGTGAGCCCAAATCACCCCACTGTGCTGCGGAGAGGTCGGGGGCTTGTGGAGGCGCTCCTTTTCGGCGGAAACTGGCGGAGCAGTTCACTGCCAGCGGTGAAGTTCCGAGCACGACTACAGCACAGGACAAGATGGCAGGATAGAATCCTGGAGACTCGGAGGGGACTTTGCCCACACACCCAGGGGAGCTGGACCCAACATAGCATGCAACCTTGACATCACACTGTCACCCTGCCTGAGGGACACAAACTGCAAGTTTTCTGGTGAGTCAGCACAGAATCGCACCCTCCCTCCTGTTGTGGCGGTGGGAAACCAGTGCCAGCAGTACACATCCAGAGCTGAAACGCGGCTCCCTCTCTCCTGTTGTGGCGGGACAGTCATGCAGACGCAATCTCCACAGACATACGGGCACACATATGCCTGGACCCCAGACACACC
>VMDO01025029.1:0-25000 GCA_007922755.1 Pedetes capensis | reverse complement strand
CACAGTATTAATTCTTCTAATCCCTTAGCCAGGAAGGTCTTTCAAATCTTGATGTGGCTTCATTATGAACCTAAATGTTCATATTTCTCTCCGAGCATTTTCTGAAACCTATTTGCTTAATTAGATGGTGAATTAAATAAGTTGACAGAGTCTATCCTTTAAAATTAAATGTAGATGTTAAACCCAGATCCAAAAAGAAAACAAACTAGCCTTTGCTATCACGTGTTTTTAATTTTTTCCAGAGGATGAAAAAAGCATACAGGTGAAAACTGTCCCTTAGAGAGAAATATTCTCTTTAAACATAAAATTCTAGCCACTATAAATGATACTTTATAATTCTAAATTGAATATACTGCACAACAGATATAACCTGGTCAGAAAAAGGTTAAAAAACATACTTTAAGTTAGGAAGTTAGCCAATTTGATGGTTTTTGTATAAACTGCCTGAAAGATTTTTATTGCAGGTTTGCAGCAAATAAACTCTTGATCTTAAGTGAGTTCATTCTAAACTTCTGTTTCTTCATATGAAAAAAAGGAGGGTAAATAAAGATTAGCCTGCCTTTTTCCTTTTCTCTTCCCTTTTCTTTTCTTTTCTTTCTTTTTTTTTTTTTCTTTTCTTTTCTTTCTCTCTTCCTCCCTCTCTTGCTTTCTTGCTTTCTTCTTGCTCTTGTACTTTCATTGTAGTACTGTGGAGTAGAACCCAGGGCTTCACACACACGCTAGGCAGATGTTCTATCACTGGTTGCACCTCCATCCCTATTTTTATTTTTCTTATTTTGAGACACAGTCTTGCTAAGTTGTGCAGGCTACCTCTGCCCTTGAACTCATGCTCCTCCTCCCTCAGCCTCCCAAGTAGTTGGGATCACAGGTATGCATCACAGTGCCTGGCTTAGGTATTTTATTATGTTGTGTTGCTGCTTTCTGACTACAGGCAAAATGACCGAGTGCATTTTGTTTAAATGTTACAATCAACAAACAAAACAAAGCAGAAATAAGTTTAATTGGAGCTCTAGCTGTGTGATCTTTGACTTTTATTCCATTTCACTTCAGTTTCTTCATCTGGAAAATGGGAATAATAACAAATAGAAGGATAAAATATGTTATTGTGTTTGGTGGTGTTCCTGACACATAGAAAATGATCTGTATAAAGAAACTGCACTTGTTAAGATTCTAGAGCCCAAGGGCTGGATTCATATCCTGGCTCTTCAACTTACTCTCTCCCCAACTTTGGCAAAAAGATAATGTTATGTAACTCACTTTCCTTTTCTACAGAATAATTACAATACACTGTTTTCATGGGGTGACCACATAAAACACTAAGCATAGTCCCCAGCAAATAGTAGCTCTTATTAAGTGTTAGTAATCATTATCATAACTCAGATTTATTTATTAATAAGCAGTTCATTAGGCTCTATAAAGTCTTCATTTTTTTGGTCAAAGTCAGACATCTTTTTGGACATCTAGTCATATTTTCACCTATTGCCTGAAGATGAACATGAACTATGGATTAGATAAATCATTGACAGCAAGCTCAGAAAGAAGACTAAATGCTGAGTTGCTTACATGGGGACTAAGTGCAATGGATTGCTTATTTGCAGAGCATGCTGGCATTTCAGGGGTGGCATCAAGGCTTTGTGTGCTCCTAGTTCTGTCAGCACCCACAGCATCACCTTCACCAACACACAGCTCTTTGTTAGTACCAGACACGGTCTTTCTGACCTTAACATCTCTGGATGGGCTGCTTGCCTACCTTTTAAAAAAATATCTTAGAGACTTCACTAACTTGACAAAATATGTTTGTTCCTTGCTTAGAAACTAAGATGGGGTGTGGTGGTACATACCTATAATCCCAGCACTCAGGAGGCAGAGGCGAATGGATTGCTGCAAGTTTGAGGCCAGCCTGAGCTACACAGTGCGCTCTATGCTGGCCAGAGTTACGTAGTGCCACCCTGTCTTGACTGGAAAAAAGTCAAATGGTCAGAATTGATTATAAAAATATTCCCAAATGCTTTTCCATTCTCAATTTCTTCTATTTGATATTCAATTCCCTTTTATTTGCGTGTTCATTTTTTGGTGGTACTTGAGAGTTGAACCCAGTGATACTTTGGAAGTGCTCTCCCCCTGGGCTGCCCCCACAGCCTATTATTTATCTTTATTTTTTGTTTGGAGATAAAGTCTCACTAAGTTATGCAGTCTGCCTGTATCCCTGAACTCACAATCCTCCTTCCTCCCCTTCCAGAGTCTCTGGGATTATAGGTGCACAACACTGTGCCCAGCTGACTTAATTTTCTTTAAGCTATCTATTAGAAATTTGAAGAGATCTTGATTGGCTAGTATATGTCCTCTGGAAATATATTTATTGGTGAGTCTATGCTCCATGTACTACCACTTTCAAAGTGGCTGATGCTTTTATGGCTGGACCAATGCTCAGTAAGGGCTGTGGCTTCAGGTAACCATGAAGAGAAATTCATGAGATGGCAGGAAGAATCTTGCAGGGGTGATTGGAAAAATCCAGACTTTAAATTAAGATCATTTTAATTTTTGTGCAGCTCTTCTCTCACTATCCCTTCATCATTCCTTGACTCTGGAAAAATTATCTTTTCCCTATTGCAATTTTTTTATATATATACCATATGGGAACAGACAGACATAGCTATTGTATCTGGTAAACTTTATGGGACAAATAAGATATATGCGAGGTTGTTTTGAAAAATTTAAAAGTCAACAGGTTTATTATATGATGATGGCTGAAATGGAATCCTTAATTTAGTTGAAGCAAATGTAAGTATTGCATTGTTGCAGCAATGCAACTCCTCTGGTTCAGTAAGAAACATAAGCATGAAAAATCGTCCCAAAGAGGAGCAGTAGTGCATTTGGCATCTGACAGACCTGGATTTTAGTCAGTTATTACTCAGAACATGTGTAACCTTTGACAAATTTTGCAATCTCTTTAACAGTCAGTTCTTTATCTGTGAAGTGAGGAGATTAATAGCACTCTCTAAATACTGTCCTGGAGATAAGATTAATTGATTCTTAACACAGTGGTTGGGATACTGTGACTACTCAAAATGGTAGTGGTATTGGAATCAAAATTATAATATCCATTGGTGCTGCAGGTAAGGGAGATGAAAACAATTTAGTTTTCTTTCATTTCCACAGGAATATGAACATATTGAATAACAGAATCATGAATCACATCAGTGAAAGAACCCCAAGAGACCACCCAATCCAATCTAAATACAGACACAAGAAGTTTATTTATTATTTCCAGTTGGTGTGCAAAGCAATTGAGGCTCCAAGATGGTGAGATTTGGTCACCAAATTGTTCATACTGAAAGGAGACTTGATCCAAGTCTCCTCTCCTTTAGTGTAAGGTTTCTTCCATTTCTTGATGTCAACTTTATGATGTAAATGTGGTGTTATTTTGCTGTTGGCAAATATTTGCAGTGTGCAGTGGTTAAATGTTGCAAAGTTCCTGAAACGGATTCTAATATGTCAGTGAAGTATTACTTCTTTCCCAAAGGTTTGGTCTCCAATAGAAAATGAGAAAGGTGCCATTTGATGGTGCTTTTCTAGTATTGTTAATCTTTGTAAATTTCAGTTGCTGCCTCCTCTGTTACTCAATAGGAATGCTCTAAGAAGTGCCAAATATCACTGTACAAATTCTTCTCCTGTCTCACAGGAAATTAACACTGACCACTGTGTCAAGGAGCATAGCTTTTGTTCATTTGATTTTAAAACCAAGATTTTAGTGAAATTGTTTTACAAATTGGTAATTTTTTATGTGGAGTAAGATTACTAATTCTTTTCCTGCTCAAATTCCAGTTTGGATAACACCTTTTCTCTCATTTAGCTAAATCTCTATGACTACATGAGGAAAATGACTTCATGTTATTATAATGAGCTGTGAAATAGCCTCCATCATTTAACTGCAGAAATATAGTAAGTGGAGGAATTACTATATTTACTTTGAGATTTGTAAAGTTAACAAGGGCTTTGTTCCTGAAAGTTTTCTCCCATACGATGATGATATTGATTGTAATTATACACTATTTTCATTACTCACAGAGCCTTTATGAGGTGTTGGTAAGTTTTATATTGTAATACTAAACTCAGACAAGAATAAAGCTATCCGTTTAGCAAATAGCAACGTTTTAAATGTTGTCAATATGAAAATTCAGTTATTTTTGAGTTTTGATTGGATTATTGGTTGGCCTTTTTATGGCAAGTATATAGCACAAAATGATAAGAAATATTTTCTTAATATGAAATTGAGCTAAAATACGTCCTAACTGATTTCTGTGTGATCATTAAAGTTCTTTTGTTTTCTGCTTGCTTTGGAATGAATACATTTAGTCACTCTATTTCATATTTGAAATATTCTCCTTGTCTCTATGTAAACCTCTGATCACTTTCCCTTTTCTGAAAAGTTTCAGCATAATAAAACAGTTTGTGATTATTATTACTTCTGATGATGGAACTTTATACTCCGATGTAGCTACTCTGCATATTGGCTTAGTTGGATGGTTCATGGTATATTACTTTCTGTTAGACATGAAAATTTGTGGTTTGGTAAGCCATGATATCCAAAAGTGGCACCTGCCCTATTGTCACACCTTTTATTAAAAAGTCACTAGAATTACACTCATACCTTTCTACAATAAATTTCAAATTTTACCAAGAGAGTCTTCTTTATGATTAAAATAAAGATATGATAAAGAAATTTGTTTTCTACAACTGAACTTCCTGCTAAATGACTCACTATTCCCCAGTATGCCTGCATGTCTCATCTCTGATCCTGTGTGTGACATTTCTCCAGTATTTTTTCCTGTTCTACATCAAGCATTCATTTTTGTTTGAAGAGATGTTTCCATGGGGAAAAGTACTGTTGTAAATGATATACCTCATAATGCAATAGCAACACATTCCTACTATTTTGAATATATTTTTGCTAAGTATATTGTTTATAAAAGAAGTTCAGAAGTTTTAAATCAGTCAACTAACAAATACATGTTGAAAACAAAATGCATCATTTTATAACAAAAATGCAAATTAATAAGCCTATATACTAAAATATCTTTCTGGCAAAGTTGTGCAAGTAGAAAATTGTACACAAATCTATCAAACAGAATTTAAACTGTTGATACAACATGAAATCATATGATGAAAAATTTGAAAAGATCCAGTCTTAACCAGCAAAGTGTATCAGTGATAGAGCACCATTCAATGCATGGTATTCCCTTGTAAAATAATTCTCATCTGTGGACCAAACTTCTGATTCTACTCTAGATGAGAGAATGGTGAAGGGCTCACTCCAGATTTTTATTGTATTTAATAAGAAAACAATCTCTTCACTTTTTTGATAGCTTTAAGTACATCTTTGACAACTGCTTTTGTATTGATAGTTAGGTATCAGTGACCTATGTTTGCTTCAAACAGAACATTTCCAGTTTATCTTCATCTCTCTCCTTTAATCATGGAAGCATGGGGATTTCAGTGCAATGGTATATGCCTCATTTTCAGTATTATTTTTATATTTCACTTATTCAGAAGATCTTTGAACATAGATTAGGCATCATCCCTTTAGAGAAACTATGCTTTATCAATAATGTTTTTCTCTCTCTTCTGAGAATTAAATGGGCAAAAGAATATGGCTTTCAAATGAATATTTGCTCAATTCAAACTATGACTATCCAGTGCATTTGATGTAAATAATTCAAGGTGTTTGATTTAAAAAATTATTGATAAGTCATTTAAAGCTAAAAAGTTGGCATTCAGCTGGGCACCATGGCATACTCCAGTAATCCGAGGTATGTGGGAGGTTGAGGCAAGAGGATCACAAGTTTGAGGCAAGAGCGCAACTTGTTTAAACACTTGGTCTTTCAGTCTTCTGTTGATTCCCTAAGCTCCTCTAAAATTAATTAATTAATTAATTAATTTCTGTGGTACTGGGGAGTTGAGCCCAGGGCCTCATTATGCTTTTTTGTAAGTGCTAAACCACTAAGCCATACCCTCAGTCCATTGTTTACTTTGTATTTTCAGATAAGGTCTCATTAAATTATACAGGCTACCTCTGGCCTCAAAGTTGCAATCCTCCTGCCACCACCTCCTGAGTCCCTGGGATTAAAGATCTGTGTCACTATGCACAGCTCCAAAAATTGCAATATATTTACTTTTTACTTGAAGCTGTACAGGAAGTTTTATGCGGCTTTTAAGTAAGATCTTGAATTATGCTCTTCCATCTCTCAGTTTCTTGATAATTCTTTAAGGCTTACATCAAAAGCTCTATTCTCCTTAAGAGTTTTCCTCATTTTGAAATCAAATGTAGATGCTCCTTGCTCTGAATTTTCTCTTATTCAATTTTTTATTCTCTTTGAAGCTTCCAATTATGAATTATTTTAATAGATATTGTTTTTAAAATTTTTAATTAATTAATCAATTTGATATTGAGCTTCATGGGGGAAGAACCCAAGGACTCACATACTTTGAAAGTGATCTACCACTGGCCTGCACCCCCAGCCAATTTTTTTCTTTTTTTCTTTTTTTGGAGACAGGATCTCATTAAGGTATACAGGCTCCCTCTGGCCTCAAAATTGCAATCTTCCTGCCTCAGCCTTTGGAATCACTGGAATTAAAGGCATATGCACTGCACCAACTCTAAATTTTATATAGTTCTCCTACAGAAGAATGAAAGCTTTTGGATTATGGTGTTGGAGACAAATATGGAATATACCATGGGCTGCCAAAAGAGCCAACAGATCTGTGCCAGAAGAATTGTAACTATAACCAGAGTGCTTCTTGGAAGCAAGGATGGCTAGACTATATCTTACGTATTTTGGACATGTAGTCAGGAGAGACCAATTCCTGGAGAAGGACATCGTGTTTAGGAGAGTGGTAGATTACTGAAAGGAAGTTGAAGGAAGACCCTCAACTAGATGGATTGACACAATGACTGCAACAATAGGTTCAAACATAAAAATGATCGTGTGCACAGCACAGCATCAGGTAGTGTTTCATTCTGTTGTATATAGGGTTGCTAGGCATCGGACCTCACAGGATGACACCTAACAAGACCATCATTCTATTATCAGCTTCATTGGAGTTTTTTTTCTTTTACCTGATTTTGATCCATACACAAAGCCATACACAAAGATGTAAATTATTCTGGGTTTATAAATTCCAAAATATGAAGTAGTTTCAACTAGCAAAATATTTTTATATACATATTTATTGGAAGAACCCATTCATTTTACTATAAGCTTGACAGTAAGTTGTATGTTTGGCACAGAGTTATTTATGAAGTTTTATGAAGCATTTTAAATTTTCTGTAAAATTTGCAAATACAAAAAAGCATAGATGAGCAGTCAATTGCACTTGTTACTTTTTACTTTTATGTTTCATTCATCATAATGTGATTTTTAGCTATTTAGGGGGCTTTTGATTTTGATTGAATATAATATCAAAAACCACACAGTACACAAACATTTTACTGTCCATTGCATAGTTACCTCAACTCATTGACCTAACACACATTCTGTTCTACAGAACACAACTTTCTGGATTTTCAAACTATGAAATATTCTTCAACCAGAAAATGGAACATACTTCAGAGTTTTATAGCTCTGAATTTTGAACAATTTCTTTTAATAAGGGCATAATGTCCACCTGAGAATGCTTTTGGACTACATTTTACACATAAAGGAATTATCTCCGAGAGATTGAATTAGTTGAAAAGTAAGACTTCATTTAAAATCTATTGTCTTATCTTAAAAAAAATGTTTTTTCTACCATGATTCTTGGCAACCAAAAATGTGGGAAATTAAATCTAAATCTATTTTAACTTTAAAGTAAAAATTAAAAGGAAAAGTAAAAAGTTGAAATTATAGCCTCTGTCTATGCTTAACACTACAATAGTAGTGAGATATATATATTTTGTGCATATGAAAATTTGTTTTCAATAAACACAACATTCTCTCATCAAATGCTGCCTTATCACTAAAATGAACTTTTGATATTTAAATTATTTATTCTGTGTCTGCAAAGAATCTAAGATCTTTAATTATGCCCCTAGAGGAATATCATGAACAGAAATAATATGTCTGTTGCCCAACTCATTTTAAATTCAAAGAAAGTTGAGTTAATAACTTAAATCATTTCATATTATTGCACAAATAATAACTCCATTCTTACTAAGACATCTGGAATGGATGAACAGGAATGGATCCCTAATACTGCGATGAAATGGCAATATTCCCAAATGAGACGGTCATCTTACTTTTTCTTTGCTTATATTTTCTAGATTGATGGAACACGTGTGAGTTTTTCACTGTTTCACAAAAATGTAGTTGAGATTTTCCTTTTGTGATATATATTCCAGATTTCATGGACAACTTAAAGTTTGGTCTTGTTTCTAAAATACCTCCTTCATCAAGAGAAAGGCATTTATGTAGCCAGCTGTGTTCTAATTGTTAATACAATTCTTCTTATACTTCTTTTCAAATTTATTCTTTGCACAATCACATGACTCTTTGAGGTACACCTATCAGTAAGAATACTTTTGAATTATGACTAGCACAGATGTTTACTGAATCAGAAAAGCACTATTGTGGACACTGCAAATGTACACATGGCTTTTGTTATCAAAGAAAAATTGACCTAGTGAAAAAATATATAAACATGTATATATTAAGGATATACAATTTGATGGCTTGATGTACATGTATTTTGTGGAAATTTCCATAATCAAACTAATTTACACATTGATTATCTCACATATATTTCCTGTATGGAGAAAATAATTAAGATTTACTCTTTTAGTGAATTTTCAGTGCATCATACACTGCTATTTATTTTTAATTAAGAAGTGACATATTTTCACTTATGAATTAAAAGAATATATATATATATATATCAGAATATATATATATATATATATATATATATATATATATATATATATATATACATATATATATATATGGTTTGCAACACAATGTTTTTGTCATGCACATACATTATAGGATGGGAAAATTAAACTATTTAACAAGGTATTACTTCACAGACTTTTTTGGTGTGTGTGTGTTTATAGTAAGAATACTTAAAAATGACATGTCAACTTTCAGTATATGAAGGCAGGATAAATTGGGTGCTATGGCACATGCCTATAGTCCTAGTGACTTATAGGCTGAGGCAGAAGGATCATGAGTTTGAGGTCAGAGATGATCTGTGCAAAGAACCTACTTCAAAAACAAGAACCTGCTTCAAAGTAAAAAATAAAGGAAAGATGCTGGGAGTGCAGATCACTGGTAGAGTACTAGCCTAGCATGTGCTAAGCCCTAGGTTCAAACTCCCAGTTGTTGTTGTTGTTATTAGGTGCCATCAAGTCGAATCTCACTTGTAGAGACCCTATGTACAACAGATCAAAACACTCCCTGATTCTGTGCCAGGCACATGATCTTATTTATGTTTAGGCCCCTTGTTGCAGACACTGTGTCAACCCATCTGGTGGAGGGTTTTCCTTTTTATTTTCATTGACCTGCCACTCTCCCAAACATGATGTCTTTCTCCAGGCACAAGTTTCTCCTGACTATATGTCCAAAATACGTAAGTTGCAGTCTAGCCATCCTTGCTTCCAAGAAGCACTCCGATTGCACTTCTTCTAGGACAGATCTGTTGGTTCTTTTGGCAGTCCATGGTACATTCAATACTTGTCTCCAGCACCATAATTCAAAAGCATCAATTCTTGTCCCATCTACCTTGTTCAGTGTGTAGCTTTCACAACCATTTGATGTGACTGAAAATACCATGGCATGAATCAGGCACACCTTCATCTTCAATAAAATATCTTTACTTTTCAATACTCTGAAGAGATCTTTTGTCACACCTTTCCCCAAAGCAATGTGTCTTTTGATTTCCTGACTGCTGCTTCCACAGGTGCTGATTGTAGAACCAAGTAAAGCAAAATCATGGACAACCTTCATCTTTTCTCCATTTACTGTGAAGTTCCATACTGACCCAATTGCAAGGACTTTAGTTTTATTGATGCTTAGTCAACTGAAAGCTATATTCTTTGATCTTCATCAGTAAATGTTTTAAATCCTCTTCACTTTCAACAAGCAGAGTTGTGTCATCTGCATAATGCAGGTTGTTTATGAATCTTCCCCTGTGGGGCGTTCTCCCCACCTCCCAGGGTCTGGCAGCTCCCAGGACCCAGCAGGGTGTCACGGGCCCACTGGGTTCAAGTGCTGGGTAGAAAAGCACCACTCCAGGAGACTGGTCAGGCAGCAACTGCTGCACTTTATTACACCTTAGATGCAAGAGGGCATGCAACCCAGTGTGGTAAGAAGGAGAAAAAATGAGTATTTTGGCAACTTCTAGAAGGAATATCCAAATTAAACTGTGAAAGACAAGGAGCAGTTAATTAGACAGACAGAAAGAGCCTTCCAGGAAGAGGAAACCATTAAAACATGAATTAACTATAATCCTAAACATGTATTAACTATAATCCTGATTTGCACTGTGATATTTAATCTTTAATTTTAGTCAAATAACAGATGTTTATTCACCTTCTTTCATGCCTAGCCTTGAGCCATAGTGAAAAAGACAGCCACAATTTGCCTTCATGACAATTCCATTGAGGGAACAATGCAAACACACAAACTACAATAGTGCTATGATGTGCACCAAATGAGGTAATAATGACTGCCCAAGGTCCTTTTCACTACAGTGCTGAAGGAAATCTGCCCTAAAAGATGGGATGAGCCAAATCACCAACTACCTGGATAAGGTGCACTTGAGGCAGAGGGTGCATTGATTGGGGAGACAGGAAGAAGACATGCTTAGAGAGCGGTATGGCAGGAGTGCAGTGTAAGGTTTGAGAGAGGTTTATGATTTCCTCTAAGAGCAAAGAAAACCAGGTTTTTAAGCAGCCTTGTGCATTAGTAGAAGCAGAAGCATGGATATGTTCATTTCCCTCCTGAGCCTATGCCTCTGTCAACCATGGTGAAGGCTGGTTCAGGCAGCATCTTGTAGCTGTGTTTTGAAATTTTCCTAGTTCCAACCTCCTCTTTTGCACTAGACTCCTGTGTTATTTATGCCCATGTATTTCCTCTATCCTTAACAACATAAGTCATACAAAAATTATTTTATGTAACTTAAATGTACTTAACTGCCTTAGTCCTCTATTCTAAACCCTAAGCAAGTTATTATTTTAGCCACTTGTCATATGAAGGACTCTTAAAAGATTTTTTACTTCATTAGGAAGAATAAACACACACACATACAAAGTTGTTAATATCTCCCTCACTATAAACATTTTCTTTCTTAATTTTCCCTCATTTGCCAGCATATTACCCATCACCTAGTTGTGTCATTTCCTCTTCCAAAATGCATCACAAATCCCTCTTATCCTTTGCATCTTTTCTACCACCACGGCCAAGGCAGAATCATTTTCCACAGGGATCACTGCTATGATCTCCAAATGGTTCCCTCTCTTTCCATCCTTGATCCACCCAGTGCATGCTCCAGGACAGCCAAAGAGATTCCTTAGGAACACAAATTTAAAAAGCTTCACAGCTCAGGATTACAGTTAATATATGATGTGATGTCCTCTGCCTAGAATTCTCTTTGCTCTCTTATTTGCCTGATTAACACCTAATTGCCCCTAACAGTTGAAATCTGGTATTGCTTCTAGAAGTCATGAACCACTGACTTTTTCTCTCTTATCATTAGACTAGATTAAGTGTCCCTCTTTATTCTGAACTCATTCTATTTCTCTATGAAAACACTTAATTTCCTTTAAAATATTTTATGTTGACCTGCTCACATATTTGTTGTCCTCAGGTTGCCTGAGGACAAAATCTATGATTCATTGATATGTGTATTCCACTACCTGATAAGCAATTAGTGCTGGTAAATGGTACTCATTCATAGCATTCATTAGTGAAGGAATAAATAAACCAGTGTGGATTGGCATAGAGATGATTGGGAAAGGCTTCAGGAAGAAGATTGTGCTAGAATTATAATTTGAATTACTGGCACTATAAAATGTTAATAAGAATGTTTTTGTTAGAAAAAAAGGGGTAATAGATTAATTTGTTTATATCAATGCTTTACAAAAGTTACCTTCTGGGATGGTTTGAATGAGCCAAAGTGGTACATTAATCAGATACTCTCAGCCCCCTTCAACTCCACAATTTTTCTGAATTAGTTTAGATAATTATCTGGCCCAAATGTTTCGCTATGGGATTTTGTTGTTGTTGTTGTTAGGTGCTGTCGACCCTCATAGGGTTTTCAATGGCAGATTGTATCGGGATTGCCTTGGGAGTGGATTGCCACATCCTTCTCCCATTTTTGCGGTGCTGGGAATCGAAATCGGGACCTCAGAGACTGCAGAGCAGCATTCTACCAACTGAGCTAAATCCCAGCCCCATGGGATTTTAGCATCTCAAAAATAATTACCCGCAATATGCGTTCTACTGAGAGACTGAACTATCCAGTACACAGGAAGGACTCTGAACAGGTAATTGTTTAGCTTCATTCATAAATAACTGTGCATTTTAAGACTTAATGATGAGTGAAATATAATGAAGCTTCATGAAACTAAATATACATCGCCATTTTTAGAGTGATGAGATTAATTTGTGTATTAATAGAGATTACAATTTATTGCACTATAACTATTTATATTATAATATTTAGATTCTTTCTCACCCTTACAGAGAAATATGGGCAGTGATGATGCAAGATTGCATAACTAGAAAACACAGATCTTGGCTGCAAGTCAGATATAACTGTCTGAAAATAGGTGTCTATATGGGCATTACAAATTCACTAAAAGGAAAAACCATATATACATATACATCTGGATGAGTGAATGTGTATATAAGCATGTACATATATTCATGTATATGTTGCTGTTCTTGTTAGGTGCCATTGAGTAGGTGTCCTACTCATAGTGACCCTATGTGCTTCTCTGCTATTCATAGGGTTTTTTTTCAATGGCTGATTGGTTTTGGGAGAGGGTGGCTGGGTCCTCCTCCAAAGTCTACCGCATCTAGTGTTCCTGGGTGGTCTCCCATCCAAGTGCTAACCAGGCCTGACCCTGGTTACTTTCCAAGATCTGATGGGATGAGGGGATGGAACACCAAAGTGGCACAGCTGCAGGCATGTATATGCATATTTCCTTATATGTATTTGTATGTGGATGCACATGCATACCAAAATCATCCATAAAATATATGCATATGTATGCATAAAATTTTTATGCTTGTGATTCTTTAGTTTTTCTTTTCTCATTTCTTTCCTTTTTTATTATTTTTATTTTTTATTTCTACTTTTGTGGTGCTGGGAAGTTGAACTCAGGGCCTTGCACATGCTAGGAAAGTGTTTTGCTGCTGAATTATACTCCCAGTCTCATTTTTATTTTCTATTTTGAGACAGAGTCTTGCTAAATTGCACAGGCTGCCTCTAGCCTTGTAGTTATGATCATGCTGAGTAGTTGGATTACACGTGTGCACTGTAGTGCCAAGCTGATCTTTTTATTTTTCTATGACAATAATAATACTTCTTACTGATTTACCACTTCAGGTAATGTAGAGGGGCATATGTAAAAGTAAAAGGCTTGCTCTTTTCCCCCCACCATGCCACCCACTTCCTAGAGAAGTATCTTACCCCATCTTCTGATATCAATATTTGTAGTGGCTAAACCCATAAAATTAAATATTAGTACATCTTTATCTTTTATACATTAATATAATTTTATCAACTGGCATTTTACCATTGTAGCTGATATTTTGTATAGTCAGAAAATCATCTAATATATTTTCCTCCCCTCTTCCTGCCTTGTTTTTGTTTTTGTATACTGTTGTCCTTGTAAGAGTTATTTATATTTCTAATGATAAAATTATACACATCTCAATTTTTAGTAAATAACTGATAAACAATATTCACTAATTCCTTAGCAAGAAATATGAGGAAATTAACTCATAAACAGATTCTCTTATCTTCTACTTCTGATTTTTATTAATCAGTTACATTATAAAGGGAACATTTTTGAAGTTCCATAATTCCTAACACATATTCTGTGATTAAAATGAATCTAGAATGCTTCACTGACCATTCTAAAGCTGAAAAACTAATGAAAACAATATTCTAATTAAGTAAAAGATATCTTTAAATAATAATGTGATTTGATCAAAGAAATTAAGTTCCATTTTACATCAAATTGATGCCAGTCAAATAATAACTTTCTATATGTGTGAGTCAGATGAATTTTCCCCTCTCATATTCAAGAATGTGATCAAATTATGCTATATTTCTCTCGTGTCTGTCTGCTAGTCATGATGGGAGGGTTTGTGTGTTTCTGTAACACTGAAAACTATGTTACCAGTATTTCTGATACCAGTAGGGCCACCCATGGTGGACAGGTTTCAGTTGAGCTTCCAGGTAGACTTGGCTTCTAGGATGGACTAGGAAGAAGGACCCAGGAGCCTAGTCCTGAAACAGCCATTGAAAACTCTATAAATAGCCAAGAAGCACTGTCAGATATAGTGCCAGAAAATGATCCCCCAGCTTGGATGGTATTCAAAAGATGACTAGGGAAGAGTTGCCTCCTCAAAGAGTCTACCTTAATGATGAGAATGGAGTTAAGCTCCATGGACCTCCGTTTGCTGCTGTGGCATGACTCAAACTGCGAAGGAAAAACTATAAATGTTCATTATTAGTTGGAACATGGAATGTACTTAGTATGAAACTACAAAAATTAGAAATTATCTAGAGTGAAAGGGAGCACATAAACAATGACATTCTAGGCATCAGTGAACTAAAATGGACTAGTATGGACCATTTTGAATCAGATAATCATATAGTCTACTATGCTGGGGATGATAAAGGGAAATGAGGTTGCATTCATCATCATAAAAAAAAATCCAGGATCTGTCCTGAAGTACAATGCTGATAGAATAATATCTATATGCTGGCAAGGAAGGTCATTTAATATGAGGGTTATTCAAATTTACACACCCATCACTAAGGTAACAAATGAAGAGAGGGAAAATTTTTACTAGCTTCTGCAATCTGAAATAGATCAAATATGCAATAAGGATGCACTAATAATAACTAGTGACTAGAATGCAAAAGTTGGAAATGAAGAAGGAGGCTCAGTAGGAAAATATGGCCCTGGTGACAGAAATGATGTTGGAGATTGCATGATAGAATTTTGTCAGACTAACAAATTTTTCATTGCAAATACGGTTTTTTTCACCAACATACCCATGGAATTTAACTGATGGAACATACAGAGAACAAATTGACTATATTTGTAGAAAGAAATGATAGAAAAGTCAATATCAAAAGTCAGAACAAGACTAGGTGCTGATTTTGGGCCAGACCATTAATTCTTCATATGCAGGTTCAAACTGAAACTGAAGAAAATTAGAATAAGTACACAAGAACCAAAGTATAACCTTGAGTATATCCCACGTGAGTTTAGAGACCACCTCAGGAACAGATTTGATGTATTAGCCACTAATGATTGAAGACCTGATGAGCTGCGGGATGGCATCAAAATATCATTCATGAGGAAAGCAAAAGGTTATTACAAAGGGAGGGAAAAAATAAACAAATTATATGTGAAAAGAAACTCTGAAACTTGCTCTTGAACATTGGATTTCTAATACAAATGGAAGATGTGATGAAGATAAAGAACTAAACAGAAGATTTCAAATGGCTGCTCAAGAGTATAAAATTAAATATTATAATGGTATGTGAAAAGATCTGGAGATAGAAGACTAGAGGAGAAGAACACACTCTGTGTTTATCAAGATTAAAGAATTGAAGAAAAATTTCAAGCCTTGAGTGGCAATAGTGTAAGATTCCAAGGAAAATATTAAGTGATGCAGGAAACATCAAAAGAAAATGGAAGAAATACACAAGTCATTATATGAAACAGAACTGGTGAATGATCAACCATTTCATGAGGTTCCATATGAAGGACCAATGGTACTGAAGGATGAAGTGGAAGCTGCCTTGAAGGCACTGGCAAAACACAAAGCTCCAGGAATTGATGGAATACCAATTGAGATGTTTCAGCCAACAGATGTAGCACTGGAGGTGTTCTCTTGTTTATGCCAAGAGATTTGGAAAACAGTGACCTAGCCAACTGACTGGAAGAGATCTGTATTTGTGCTTATTCCCAAGAAAGTGAATCCAAATGAATGCATTACACAGTTGTTAATGAGTCTTTCTCCAATCCTGATGCCATGTTCTTCTTCATAAAGCCCAACTTCTCAGATTACTTGCTAAGCATAGATATTGAATAGGTATGATGAAATATAGCCCAGATGCACACCTTTCCTGACTTTAAACCAAACAATGTTTCATTGTTCTATTCAAACAACTGCCTTCTGGTCCCTGTACAGATTCCTCATGAGTTCAATAACATGCTTTGGTATTGTCATTCTTCACAATGTTATCCATAATGTTTTGTGATCCACACAGTCAAATGCATTTGCATAGTCAATAAAACAGATACACATCTTTCTGGTATTTTCTACTTTTGGCTAATATAGATATGAATCAACAGTGATATCCATGGCTCCACACCATCTTCTGAATCTGCCTTGATTTTCTATAATGCATCCAAATAAATGAATTATTGAATGATTAGTAGCTCATACAAGTAAAATTTTCCTAAAGATCATTCAAAAGTGTCTACAGCAATATATTGACAGGAACCTGTCACTTTAAAGTGGTGAAAAGTAAAGATGTTGCATTGAAGACCAAGGTGCTCCTGACAAACACCATGGTATTTCTAGTTGTATCATATGCTTATGAAAGCTGGGCAGTGAATAAAGGAGACAGGCAAAGAATTGCTGCTTTTTAATTATAGTCCTGTATATGAATATTGATTAAAACACGGGCAGCCAAAAGAACCAATAGGTCCATCCTAGGAGAAGTGAACCCAGAGTGCTCCTTGGAAGCAAGGATGGCTAGACTGTATCTTATATATTTTGGACATGTAGTCAGGAGGGATCAATCCCTGGAGAAGGATATTATATTTGGGAGAGTGACAGGTCACTGAAAAAAAGGAAGACCCTCAATTAGATGGATTGAGATAATGGCTGGTATAATGGACTTGAACATATAAAAGATCATGTTCATGATATAATGTTGGAGAGTGTTTTGTTCTGTTGTACATAGGGTTACTATGAGTCAGTCACATCCAACCTGATGACAACTAACAATAGCATGACATATTTCAGTTTACATCACATTAGAAGCATGAGTTTTTTTTAAGATTTAAAAAATTAAAAAAAAAATCAGACTTGGATGTCTTTTATTTACTTCTTTGTTTTTGATAGTGGAGACAACTGAGTATCATTACTTTCCTAACAGCACAATCTGTTGATAAAACTCACTTTCTTCTTGAAGACAAATTGTGAGTCAGCTTTTCCTTGTGGTTCTAATCTATAGATCTCAAACCTTGATGCACAGTTGTCATATTTGATTTTCCTTATTGGAAGCTGCCTTGGATTCAACATACTTTTAATCTTCGATGTTTTTATCTTTTCATTTGAATGCATCTTGTAGACACCTTTTTGAAGGAAGCATGTATGAGACATAAAATGTTTGAATCTCTGTGAAGTTGTCTTGTTTCTTTCATTGATAGTTGGTTTGGGTTTGGAATTGGAAGTTCCAGATCATTTATCTCATAACTTTGAATGCATTGCTCCACTATCATCAAGCATTTGATGCTAGTGATAGACAATGTTATTCTAGTCTGAGTTTTATTTCTGTAGAAGCGGCCTGTTTATTTTTTCTTTTCTGAAGTCATACGATTTCTCTTCACATACAGAAAATATGCCACATTTCTATGTTTAAACATTTTTTCTCTTCCTATTTGATGCTTAATGAATTTTTTAAATATAAAAAGATTTAAAATCCTTAAAATTATAGTCTACTGTAATTTCACCATTTTCTTTCCTAAAACTTCTGTGCTTTTAAAGTGAGTTCTATTAAGTAGATGGGCAACTTGCCTAATCCTTTTTATTCCTTAATTATTAATTTCTTATCTTTTCTCCTGATTCTGAAGGAGCTTGCAGTTATTTTATACAAGATGAACAATTTTATTTAAACCACATGCATTCTGTTAACTTTTATATGGAATTTTCAGTTTTAGGATTTACATTTATAATTTCTAAGAAAGCATATCTTTTTAATTTTATTTTTGTTTAAATTATTTTGTTGTTGTGGTGGTACTTGATGGTTGAACTTGGGCCCTCACACATACTTTGCTAGCGTTCTAACACTGATATGCACCCTCAACCCGTTTTTATTTTTCTATTTTGAGACCAGCTGCCTCTGGCCTTAGACTCACAATCCTCCTGCCTCAGCCTCCTCGGTTGCTGGGATTATTGGTTTGTACCACTGTGCCTGGCATGAAAGCATGCTTTTGTAGGATTATTTTCATTTCCCACTGCAGGCTTTATGTTTTAATTGATGAAATATTTCTCTTTATTTATCTTTTATTCCTTAAATTGTCTATGGTGATTTTTTTAGTCAATTTTTCTATCATTCATCTTTATTCTTTTTACACTTTCTAAGGTTTCTTTGGGCTGGGACTTAGCTCAGTTGGTAGAGCGTCACTCTGCAGTCTCTGAGGTCCCGAGTTCAATTCCCAGCACTGCAAAAATGGGAGAAGGACGTGGCAATCCACTCCCCAGGAAATCCCTAAACAATCAGCCATTAAAAACCCTATGAGGGTCACTATGAGTCGGATACCAAAGGCACCTAACAACAACAACAATGTTTCTTCAAATGTCTGTTGATTCTTGTGTGTAGGTTCATGTTTATGAACAAGGAATTCCAGGTGAAGAGCTCACCTGGGTTCCTCTGAGGACTATTTCTTGGAGCTCATTTCCTGATGTGGGAAAGCTGACTGTAGGTTCCGTGTGGAACATCAAATGGCAGGCATGTGTTTGAGTGTGACCTAGGTTAGTGCTTAAGAACATGGAACTCAAACCACATTTGAGTTCAAATCTGAACTCTAATACTTACCAGTTGTGAAAACTTAAGTAAGTTACTTAATATTTATGGGTACCTGTTGTCTTATCTCTTAGTAGTGATAGAAACAGTACCCACCACACAGTGCTGTTATGAGGGTGAAGTGGATTAATTTATGTAAATAATTGTATATAATACTGACACATTATTAGGAGGCTTGGAATATAATGAGTAGTCAGATAAGGCAAGGGACTCTCCCAATGTGATAATAGGCAGCTACATAGGAAGTGGGCAATTCTGCAGAGTTTTGTCTTGGGCAGAATTGTCCCAACTTTTACCCCCATTTCCCCCATCTGATAAGTTTTATGGAAGTTTAAAGTTACTTTGATCTCTTTTGTGTATCTTTTAGGCATAAATTGACTCACAGTAGCTTTTCCCAAGTCAAAAATCAATCAAACAAATAAACAATAATAACCCCCCCCCCCCAAGGAACCAGCCAAATGAAAAGCAAGCACTTTGTCTTGAAAGCAGTTTACAAATTCATCCTGGGAACAAACTTGATGGCTCTTTCTGTTTGGAGATTCATATAGGAGGAATTGTCATCTGGAAAGCTGATTGGTGACAGTCATTAATTACTCTGATTATTGCCAGAATTTGACTTCTCTCTGTAGCTGATAATTCTGAGCTTGAGGCTTTTACAAAGTCTACTATGGAGAAAATATTCCCACCTTAGCGCATCTTCTTCTAGACATTGACCTTCTCTGCTTAGGTTTCTCAATTAATGTACTCTTATGGAGTCATAGTTTCTCTGAAGACTCATTCAACTTCTTTTACTTGAAAATGAGGGTTATTTTCATTTTCTGGGTTGATTACTATTATTCACATTTACACATCCTTACCATCCTTACATAGTTGAGGGGAGGAGGAGAAAATAAAAATATAATCAGTGTATCTTTAATCAAAACTCCAGCAAAAATATAACCCGAGGCAAAAAAATTGCCTTCCAAAGACAAAAATAACATTTTATATTTTTTTCAATTTATAATATCACCCTCCCAATAGGAAATGCGTTTATTTACTGCTTGTAATTTCTTTTTCAGCATAAAATGACTTCATTTTATGACTTATCTTTCTGCAGTTATTGGAACAATGTGAGAAATTATGATGCCATCACAAAGCAATTTATAATTGTGAAAATATCTTATCTAAAGAAAAACATTTTTCAGTATAACAGGAAAGATGTATGATTGACAAAGTCAGTTGTTATTTATATTCTATTTCTTCCTCTATAGAAAAATGCTCTCACTGTGAAAGTTCATAAAGAACATACTAGGAGAAAGATTTCTTAAAATCCCAGATTTCAACCCCACAGCAGAAAAACCATGATTCCAAAATAAGATAAAATAAACGGGTCTTTGGCACTAATATAAATAAGCAATTGAGCTAACCATTAATGATATGATACAGAGGGTGGAGAGCTACGTATTAGCAAAATGAACTATGCATTTGTGTTGCATATGTGTAGAAAGCAAATAATGTCATAACTGAATTCTAGTAGTAAGTAGCAAGTAATACCAGGCTACTGCCTCTGGGTTGCTCTGCATCATGGTAAAAATGAGCCAAAGTACTTCTTCCTATTTCTCTTGTGATTTATTCTCAGTTTAGCTATCAAAGGCAAAGGTGATGTTCATTCCAGATTCACTGGGAATTATTCAATGTGATGTAAGAGTACAATTGAACATGTATACAAACACACACACACACACACACACACACACACATATCAGGGGTACCAAAATACATATGCATTTTAAGGGATGTTATCTATGTATTACTTTTTGTAGTTGAATTGAATTATGTTAGCAATATGTAATATGATGGTCAGTCCAAAAACAGCGTTAATAAAATGAATGCTAGCACCTCCATGCAATAGGCGGGATAGTCAGGCAGGACAGTCACAGAAAGTAGTGGAAGGACAGTTGTCACTCAAGGAGTGCAGGACCATTTTAAAGTGGTATTTGAAATTTAGGGATGTTGTGGAAGTACAATGGCACTGGAAGCATGAACAAACCTCCAAATATGCCTAAAAATTGTGTGCATTCATGATAAGTTTGAGACACATGGTACCATGTGTGATGTGCACAAGGGAAGATCCAGGAAGCCTCACACAGCAAGTTGTGCTTTTGCTTCTACGGTGTTGACCTAGCCACTGAAGTGCACCAAACAAGGTTCATTTGAGATAGGAGAAGCATAGGATGCATTTTTAAAACAACAAAATGGAAACTTTTCATCCTAGTATATGCATATTTTTGGCACCCTCTGTGTATACCCTTTATCACATTAATTTTGCTATAGTAAATAATTATACAGATGTTAGCTTGACATATTACAAAGAAACATATCCTTTTATGTGTCCCTCCCCCTAGCACGGGCTGGGGTTTAGTTTAGATCGTAGAGTGCTGCGCTGCATTCTCTGAGGCCCTCCTTTCAACCCTCAGCCCTGCAAAAATGGGAGAAGGATGTGGCAATCCACTCCCAATGCAATCCTGAAACAATCAGCCATTGAAACCCTATGAGGGTCGCTATGAGTACGCACCCGAGTTGACGGCACCTAACAACAACAACAACCCCCTAGCACATACACATTGCCACTTAAAAATAAAGTCACAGTTCCTACAAAGAATTCAAATGAGATTAATTATTTTTTAATGCTGAGTTAATTAGCCATTTCTGGTTGCAACGAATTAATGATTCCGGCCAGGCATAATATAGATTCAGTCAACTGTGGAAGCTTTTTGAAACAGCCTCGTTAACATAGAGACTCTACCACTGAACCCTGCCCCCCAGCCACACCCCAGACATTGACCCTTTGACTCAAAGACTAAATAGGAGCCTTGATGTATAGAGGAGACCCAGGATGAATACAACAAAAACATGTGAACTGTGCCAGTAAGTGGAATTTTTTGAACTCTATTCTGTGGTCATGGTCAAGTGCTTTAAAGGAGTTTTATGAAAATAAGCATGCAAAACACAAATCCCCACATTATCCAAACAGGAAGAACTCCAGGTGTTGGTAATTATGGCAGACATTCCAAGGTATTAAGGCATGTATAAGAGTTTAGGAAGTAAAATTATCAAGTAAGTAGGTCTATTAAATGGACAAAGGTTGCCATATGGTGTATGCCTAAGACTGTATTTTTAAAAAACCCTTTGTTGATATGTCTAGAATCGACAGTGGAACAGTGTTGGCTCTGATATAGTGCTTTGTCACTCCACAATGAGAATGAAGCATTCCTGAATTCTAATTGAATCTATTCCTCTCAAATAAGTTAAAACTCTCATCTACATCTGAGAGAAACATGCTTCAATCAGAACAAGAAATGGAGAAGAGGTGGTTAGATGAACAGTGGAGAGGTCAAGAAAGTATGCGACAATTTATCAATGTATAAGTAAGCTACCTCACTTTATAAGCACACACACTCCTCATACCAAACAACAGTAGAGAATTTGCAATCTTCTCTTTCTTCCCATTTCATTTCTACCCTTCTTCCTATTAAAATAAGATGATTATCCCTGAAAGAAAAATTTTTATTCAGGGCAATGAGTCCTTTGTATACCACATAAGGAAGCCAACAATGAAGCTCAGAAAAGATTTTTTTAAATGAAGACCTTTATGAAGAATGTCAATTTGTGTGTGTGTGTGTGTGTGTGTGTGTGTGTGTGTGTGTGTGTGTCTTTCTCTCTCTCTCTCTCTCTGTGTGGTTTGTGTGTGTGTGAGGTAGCTTTTTCATGAGGGTGTACAGGTTGTACAAAAGCAAAGTAAGCACTGCAACCCCTTGCCACCACTGACAAGAAGTGGTAATTCTTAGCACAGCAAACGTTCTGCCAATGCTTGAAACATTTAAAAGAAATTGACATTTTGCTCTGTGAAAAAGAAATGGAGATTATTTTGCTATTCTGTATCAGCATGCCCTGGAAGAATCCACTTAGCTTGAAAGTCATGTCTTTAATTATTTGAAATAGAACATCTGTGTTTGACCATTATATTTTATACATGCCACTATCAATCAAACAGGAGAATTACACCTAGTAAAAGCCCATGGACAGATAGTGATAAAGACAGAATCCCACATTCTGATATAATGATTTCTTGGAGGTCACTAAATCTACATAGAGAAGAGTTACAATTTTTTTGTCAGAAGAGCTCTGTAGTTATCATCTAGATGATTTAGAAAGTAATAATAATAGCTTCTATCTATTTGAGAGCTTACTTAACTATTCAGCATCGTGTAAAGCAGTTTAAATGCATTATCTCAGTCTCCAAATTGATGGCTGGGGCAGGTATAAAAGAGTATGATGAAAAAAAATGGTGAATTTTTAAATTAAAAAAAAGCACTGAAGCCAGGCATTGTGGTGCACATCTGTAATCCCAGTGACTAGGGAGGTGGAAGCAGGAGGATAGCAAATTTGAGGCCAGAAGCAGCCTGTGTAACTGTCTCAAGATAAAAGAAATAACAAAAAGGGCTGGAGGTACAGCTAAGTGGTAGCTGAAGTACTGTAATAAATAAGAAAAGTAAATAAATATATACATAAATACATAAATAAAATTAAATTGATTATATAGTAGAAGACACATTGCCATTGATCTCCCTTAAAATACTCTCCTTTGCTTCAGAAACACTTCATCGTTCTTCCCACTTTCTTTCTTTTTTTCCCTTATTGATAAATGTTGGTGGGGTGGAGAATAATATCGCATTTGCTTTCTCCATTGTGCAGATATTACATCACTTCCCGTTTTACAAAGTTTATGGAATCTTTTGATTAATATTTTGTGAGACTTGTATGCATATATGGGTTATATCCCCAATTTTCCCATGTACTCATGAAGTTGTATCATTTACATTGAGATTATGCTCTCTTCCTTTATCCCTTTACATTTTTGCCCCTCCCCTTCTATAACCTTTACTTCCCTTTGCTCATCCCCTCCCTCTTTCTTTCTATTCTGCTTCTATTTTTCCTTCTTAGCTAAGTTAAATTGTTCATTTTAATATATGTGCTTATGTATAGCTTATTTCTTCCTTTAAGTAAGATTCAGTTCCCACATATGAGTGAGAACATAGGGTATTTTTCTTTTTCAGTCTGTGTTCATTGACTTAAGATGATATTCTTCATTCTTCCCACTTTCTAAAGCAATTCTGACAAGTCCTCTTTCATGAGTGTCTTTAGTTTCATCCTCCGTCATGACAAACACTGTGTCACACATGACTTCTGGTACAGCAATTTCTGTCAAAAACATTATGGTGTGTCCTCATCCATGGTATTCACCAGATCTGGCAGTTTGACTTCTAGCTCTTCCATAACATCAAAATGACCATGAAAGTTAAACATTTTGAATCAGTTCAGGACATGGAGGCAACCACGACAGTACAACTGAAGACCCCCATGAAAGAGGATTTCAGAACTGCTTCAGAAACAGGCAAGAAGGATGGGATAAGTGTGTTTGAAGCCAGGGGTAGTATTTTTTTGGGAGAGTATTAATGACAATGTGTCTTTTACTGCAATACATTTTTAAAAATTAAATTCACTATACTTTTCAATTATACTTCATATGTTTCTCTCTCTTGATGATAAAATAGATCTAGAGTGGTTATTCATTTGCCTAAGTTTAGGTAGAGCCAACATTTGAGTCTATGGCCTTTTTCCAGTGTCTGTAGTCTAAATCATTGCATGATAGATTCTCGCAGTAAGCTTTTGGCAGGTTATTGTATATGTCTCTGTAAAAGATACTTAAAAAAAAATAGGTTGCTATAGCTGAGTTCTCTACTCTGGGGATTTTGCTGTGTCAGTAAAACCCAAAACCATAGTGAGTACAGAGAGAAGACCTGAGAAGTTACAATTAAGTGATGAACTTTAAAAGAGCAATCTGAGAACGGGTAGAATAACTATGCACCAGTAATGGGAGACAAAGCTGCTCTTTTTTTTTTTTTTTTTTTTTTTT
>VMDO01025028.1:0-28838 GCA_007922755.1 Pedetes capensis | reverse complement strand
TCAGCACTGATTCAAGAGAATTAGCTTCCTCTCTCCTTTCCATATCAGCACTGATTCAATATATGATTCAAGGGCTTTGTAAACCAACCATACTGATATATTTGGCACTGTACAGTTTACAAGGGCTGGGGTTTAGCTCCGTGGGCAGATCACAGCTCTGCACTCTCTGAGGACCTGGGTTTGACCCACAGCACCACAAAAATAGGGGAATGATGTGGTAATCCACTCCCAAAGCAATCCCGAAACAATCAGTCATTTAAAACACTATGAGGGTCACTGTGACTCTGACCAGACTCAATGGCACCTAACAACAATGAGAGTTTAAACAGCACTTTAATACTTTTTCATTTAATCCACACCACAAACTTTTAAAATAGTATTACTAAGAAAATGTAGGCAGGTGTGGTAGCACACACTTGTAACTCCAACACTTGGGAGGTTGAGGCAGGAAGATCCTGAGTTTGAGGGCAGCCTGGGCTATAGAGTGAGACAAAAGGATGAACAGGGGGAGAAAGATTAGAGATAGAGAAAGAGATAGAAAGAGAGAGGGAAGGAGACACGCCAATGAATGAGATGGAGGGTGTACCTTCTGTGCGCCTAGCATGTTGGGTAAGCCAACCTCAGGGTCCAGGAATGAAGAAAGGGCAGGCCCTCACCCTTTAGCTCCTGGGAGGCAGCTGCTTTCTGTACTTCACCAAGGGCCTTTGTAATACTAGCATTCAAAGTCTGGTTTGAGTTTCAGTTTTCTAGAGTTGACTTTCAAGGTGGAAATGGGGTTGGCAGCTGGCTGTAGCAAGTACTTCAAACCAGCCACTGCTGGGATGACCCTGTCCTGGCCTAAACCTAAGACTGGCCACATAATTCACAGGTTTCAGTGAAGAATTAAAATACAGGGTCCCTTGTCAAAAACTGATGATGAATTTTAGAACAGTGGCAGCAGAGCATTAAACCAAGCACACAGCCCTTTTGAATATAGGGTGCTGTGTGGCTTACAGGTCACACACCCACAAATCTGACCCTGCGTAGGCCAGTTAGTGCCAGAGTGACAAGCCATTACTGCGCCTCTGTCCCCTATATGTGGATAGGAAAATGGAGGTGGCTTAGAGGTATCAACTGCCTAAAGAGGAAGGTGCCCCAGGCCAGGGTAGAGGCCAGGTATGAGAACTGCAAGTGGCTAGGTTTTATCCACTTGCTGGGAACACTGTACATTGCCTCTTTCTTGGGCTGAGCGGATCCATGATGGAGTCATTATATATGGAGGCTCGATGTCAACTCTTCCTTTTCTGGTTCTATTTCTGCAACCCATTTTACACAGCATGGCACAGGACTGGGCTGCCTTTTGGTATGAAATCCCATGGAGAGACTCAGGAAGTTAAGCACTTTCCTGAATTGTCCCCATGGCTGCCCCCTTGTGGAAGGCATCACAGGTGCTGTGAAACTGACCCTGCTATCATCCCCACCCTACTCTTACCTCATATGGCTACTGAGAGAATGATGAGGTCCTGGGGGAAGCCATGGGACTCTGCTTGACACATAGAGAGTGCTCAATAAATTTAGCTATTACTGCTGTTAGTCATTTGAGGCACCTTGATTTCTTATTTTATCTGACTGCTTTTGTTGTTTTCCCAAGTGCTTGTTGGATCAGTGCTGTTGTCCTCCTGAATTGATACTGATGCCACTCCTGTGACAAGAACCACCTTGAACAATCTGTGCCCATATTCCCCCAGGCAGCCCACAGGGTGGAGGTTCCTATCCATATGCCCAGTGCAGGCCACAAGGAAGTGTGTGTGAGGAAGCCACAGGGCTGCAACCACAGTCTCAGAGTCTGCTGTCTGAATCCATATTTTATTCATTTTATTTCTGCAGTACATTAGGGTTGAACCCAGGGCCTTGTACACACTTTGCAAGTGTTCTACCTCTGGGTGTCTATAGCCATACAACCCTGGCATCCAATCTCCTCAGATCTTGTAAGCTAAGCAGGGTCAGACACAGTTACTCCTTGGTGGGAGGCTGCCTGGAAGTACTGGATGCTGAAGACTTGGGAGAAGGACCAGCAGCCCACTCCCCAAACAATTAGCCATTGAAAACTCTATGAGTAGCAGAGAAGCACTGACAAAAGTGTTGAGCACAGTGTCAGGTAGTGTTTCATTCTGTTGTACACAGGGTTGCTATGAATTGGACATGACTCAATGGCACCTAACAAAACCTACCACTGGGTTGCATCTTCACCCCATTTTCTATTTTTCATTTTTGAGTCAGGTTTTCCCTAAGTTATGGAGACTGACTTTGGCCTCAAACTTGCAATTATCTTGCCATTGCCTCCAAAGTTACTGGAATTGTGGGCATGTGCCACCATGCCCAGCTTGGATCTCCAGTTTTTCATTATATACCTTGCCCAGTAAACATTGCACATATTCATTTATAAATATTATATTTATATATTACCGTCACCCGTTTCTTTTAGTTTGCCGTACCATGGGGGCTTGCATATTACTGTAATGCTAAAAGCTATGCCACCAGTATTAGAGATACCAGTAGGGTCACCCATGGTGGACAGGTTTCAGCTGAGCTTCTATATTATGACAGAGTAGGGAGAAGGACATGGCTAACCCACTCCTGAAACAATAGCAGAGAAACACTGTCAGATATAGTGGCAGAAAATGAGTTCCCCAGATTGGACAGCACTGAAAAGATGACTGTGGAAGCATTGCCTCCTCAAAGCAGAGTCTACCCTAGTGACGAGAATGGAGTAAAGTCCAAAGAACCTCCATTTCCTGATGTGGCACAACTCAAAATGAGAAGGAGAAACTGTAAACATCCATCAATAGAGTGTGGAATGCGTGTAGTATGAATCTAGGAAAATTAGAAACTGATAAAAGGGAAATAGAGCACATAAACATTGACATTCTCGGCATCAGTAAGGTAAAAATGGACTGGCATGGGCCATTGTGAATCAGAAAATCATAGGGTCTAATATGCCAGAAATGACAGATTAAAGAGAAATGAGGTTGCGTTTGTGATCAAAAAAGACATCTCAAGATCTGTCCTTAAGTAGACAATGCTGTCAGTGACAGAGTAATATCCATATGCCTACAAGGAAGTCCAGTTAATATGACTATTATTCAAATTTACGCACCTACCACTAAGGCCACAAGTGAAGATAGGGAGGATTTCTACCAGCTTCTGCAATCTGAGGTAGATTGAACATGCAATCAGGATGTGCTGATAATTACTGGTGAATGGAATGCAAAAGTTGGAAACAAAGAATGCTCCATAGTAGAAAAGTATGGCCTTGGTGACAGAAAAGATGCTAGAGCTCAAATTATAGAATTTTGTCAGACCAATTAACTTTTCATTGCAAATACATTTTTTCAGCAACAAAAACAGTGAATATACACATGGACTTCACCAAGTGGAATATATAGGAACCAAATTGACTGCTTTTTTGGAAAGAGATGATGGAAAAGCTCGTTAAAGACAGAACAAACCCATTGGTGATTGTGGATCAGATCATCAACTGCTCATATACACATTCAAACTAAAACTGAACATAATAAGAACAAGTATACACAAGCCAAGGAATGACATTCAGTATATCACATATGAGTACAGAGACCATCTTAACAGGTTTGGCGTCTTAGACACTACTGATAGAAGATCAGATGAGTTGTGGTATGACATCAAAGACATTCCTGAAGAAAGCAAAAAGTTATTAAAAAGACAAGGAAAAAAGAAATGACCAAATTACATATCAAAAGAGACTCTGAAACTTCCCTTGGAACAATGAGCAGCTAAAGTAAAAGGAAGACATGATGAAGTTAAAGAACTAAACAACATTTCAAAGGATAGCTCAAGAAGGCAAAATCAAATATTATAATGAAATGTGTAAGGAGCTAGAGATGGAAAACCAAAAGGGAAGAACAAGCTCTGTTGTTTTCAAGTTTAAGGAATGAAAGAAAAATATCAAGCCTTGAGTGGCAATAATGAAGGATTCTACAGGGAAAATATTAAATGATGCAGGAAATATCAAAAAGATGGAAGGAATATACAGAGTCATTATACCAAAAAGAATTGGTGGATGACCAACCATTTCAAGAAGTTGTGTATTATCACAACCAGTGGTACTAAGGACAAAGTAGAGGCTCCCTTGAAGAAACTAGCAAAACACAAGTCTCCAGAAATTGATAGAATACCAATAGAGATGTTTCAACAAACAGAAGCAGCACTGGAGGTGTTAACTTGTTTATGCCAAGAAATCTGGAGAAGAGCTACCTGACTGGAAGAGAGCCATATTGGTGCCTATTCCTAAGAAAGGGGATCCAACCAAATGTGGAAATGATCAAACAATATTAATATCACAGGCGAGCAAAATTTTGTTAAAGATCATTCAAAGTGACTACAGCAATGTACTGACAGGGAACTTCCGGAAAAGCAAGCCAGATTCAGAAGAGGGCATGGAACAAGGTACATCAGTGCTAACATCAGATGGATAAATATTAGCTGAAAGCAGAGAATACCAACAAGATGTCCATCTATGTTTCATAGAGTATGTAAAGGCATTTGACTGTGTGGATCATAAAAAATTATGGATAACATTGTGAACAATGAGAATACTAGAGGCTTTAATTGTACTTATGAGGAATCTGTACATGGACCAGCAGGCAGTTGTTTGAGCAGAACAAGGAAACACTGCCTGGTTTAAAGTTAAGAAAGGTGTACATCAGGGCTGTATCCTTTCACTGTACCTCTTCAATCTCTATGCTGAGAAAATAATACAAGAAGCTGGACTTTATGAATAAGAACATGGTATCATGATTGGAGGAAGACTCATTAACATCCTGTGTTATGCAGACGACACACCTTGCTTGCTGAAAATGCAGAGGATTTGAATAATATCCATATGCCTACAAGGAAGGCCAGTTAATATGAATATTATTCAAATTTATGCACCTACGACTAAGGCCACAAGTGAAGATAGGGAGGATTTTTACCAGCTTCTGCAATCTGAAGTAGATTGAACATGCTACATCAATACTGATGAAGATCAAAGAACACAGCTTTCAGTATGGACTGCACCTCAACATCAACAAAACAAAAATCCCTATAACTGGGTGATTACGCAAGTTCATGATAAATTGAGAAAAGACTGAGTTCCAAGATCTTGCTCTACTTGCTTATACAATCCACAACCACAGAAGCAGGAGTCAAGAAATCAAAAGACACATTGACTGGGAAAAACTGTGGCAAAAACATAAAAATAAATAAATAAATAAATAAACAAACCTCTTTAAAGTGTTGAAGAGTAAAGATGTCACATTGAAGACAAAGGTGTCCCTGATTCATGCCGTGGTATTTTGAGTTGCATCATATGCTTGTGAAAGCTGGAAGTTAAATAAAGGAGACAAGAAAAGAATTAGTGCTTTTGAATTCTGGTGCTGGAAATGAATACTGAATCTACCATGGACTGCCAAAAGAACCAATGGATCGGTCCTAGAAGAAGTACAACCAGAGTGTTCTTTGGAAGCAAGGATGGCTGGATTATGTCTTACGTGCTTTGGACATGTCAGAAGGGAACAATCCCTGGAGAAGGACATCATGTTTGGGAGAGTGGTAGGTCAATGAAAAAAAGGAAAATCCTCAACTGGATGGATTGATACAGTTTCTGCAACAATGGGCTTAAACATTAATAAAGATCATTTGCGGGCACAGTGTTGGGAGTGTTTCATTCTGTTGTATGTAGGGTCTCTATGAGTTGAACCTGACTCAATGGAACCTAACAATAACAACCAACAACAACATATTTGGGGCAGCTTTCTAAAGCTTGTAATGTCTTCTAGCACTTGGCAATGTTCACTCTGTATCCTCTAACACTGTGTGCAGGCAGATACCCTTTCTCTTTGTTACTGTGTGGTTTCCTTTGTTTTATTTAGTCACTATGGATGTAGTGCTTTACCATTGCTAGAAAGAAACCTAAAACAGAGGGAGGGTGGGAGAGACAAACGGAGGGAGAAAAATCAAGCTTCTACATTCATCACTTTTAACATTAAGTGAAATTTTGTAAGTTATTGAAGTCAAGACCATATGATTTAAAACACTACTTTTCAAAGGATAGCATTTTGTCCACATGTACTAAGTGCTTCAGTTTTAAACATCTTACTCATCTATAAGGCTTTAAATCACCAGCTTATGTCTGAATGCAGGAACTATACATAGGGAGGGGCTGGGCCACACCCTTTAGACCTCTGGGTAAATCCAATGCTCTGTCTCCCTGTGAGCTCTGATTACATCATTGTTTTCTTTTCATGATGTGGCTATGAGACCTTACTGTCAAAAGCTCTGCCATTTTTCTTTTACCTTTAACTTATCTGACACTTTTTATCAGATTTCAAATTCTTATTCTATACTTATTAACTCCATGTCTTTGGGAGACAAGCATTACCTAAATTTAAAAGAGGAAACTGCTCATATGGTATGTCAGGTGACACATAATAGAGATTCCCCCTGGCCCATTCAGAAATAAAATATTAGGAAGGCAAAATTCTTCCTTATTTCTAGATGAAAAATATATGTCAGTGGTAACTTCTATACTTACAGCCTAATGGATGCTCCCACATAGTCAGGATCAGGGTTGGGTTCTCAACTGAAAGGCATTGTGTTCCCGGGAGCAGTTTATGGAAGTATGAAAGTACCACAGATATGCTACAATCTATCATTCTACACTTGCAACCCACTGAGCTTTCCTCAATGAGATAGGACAGTCTGCAAGTCGACTCTGGCTTCACTGGGCATGACCATGTGAGTGTCCCCTGGAGGAATTGAGAGGGTGTCATTTGTTCTGGGGAGTGGTCACAAACTCTTGAGGACTTCTGGGCTGGACAGAGAAACTGACACATCACCAAATGCAGTGGATGCTGTAAAAAAGGTGCTTGCCAGGGGTTCCATGAGACAGGGAGTGAGAGAATCAGGAAGATTTTGAGAGAAGATTGAACCTTGGAGCTGAGCTTTGAAATAGGACTGCATTTCAAGAGGAAAGAGAAAGAACAATTGGAGCAGCATCTGCTTCCACAGGGAGTTGTCAGGTAAACTCTGACCTGACTGGGGAACTCAAGATGGTCAAAGCTGATCACAAGGAGTAAAAACAATTTCTGTTAATGACCTAGGATATGTGCCTCTCCCATCACCTTGTGCAGTCTTCTCTTAGAAGAGAATTGGGATGTTTTATTTCTTTGGTAATATGGTAATACTGTGTCTACACTGTGCCACAGAATTGGACTTCATCCAGAATGCATTTGACAGGATCTTATACACAATAAGGAAAGTTATTTTAAGCAGAAGCATGGCATAATTAGATGCCATCCACAGCATTAATATGTTCAAATATAGTACAAGTTCCTTTAACCTCAAATCACCTGGAGAGCTTATAAAAAGACAGATTCTCTAACTCATCCCCTATCTTCAGAATCTGAATTTCTCGGGGCACATAGAGACAGCAGTTTGTATTTCAACAAACTCTCCAGCTAATTTTACCTCCTGCATTAATCATGCCACTGCCTAACCCCTAAATGGTTTAGAACCACATTAAGACTTGAAAACATTAACATTGGGTTCAGGTTCCCCAGAAACTACTCCACGCTAGACCAGAAAGGCAGCTACCTCCTGGAGACATGCTTAGCTCTCCATCACCCCTAGCAAGAAACCTTCCAGTGGGAGCCAAAGCCAGGAAGAATAGCAAATCTGTTGCCTACTCTGGCCTCTCCTAAGTACCTTGTGAACTGGGGACAGGTCTCTGGAAGACAGGAGGACACATCCTCTGGTCCTTAAAACTGCAAACTTTTTCAACCATCTAGCTTCAACTTCAAACAGCACATTTTCCTTAATTCTGCTCCTACCTCACCCAGCCAGGACCACTCCTCCTTTTCCTAGCCTTGAAATTCACTTCTTGCCATGACTGCACATTCACCAGCTAATTCCACTGCCTTTGCTACGTCTTCTTCCCTGATTGCTTTGTGTGACTTCCTTGATGTCTCTGAATGACAGGTATTTACTGCTATTCTTACTGGGAGATGGTACTGTATTGATGGGCTTATTTGATCTCACCTTTACATCTGGACCAATGCCAAAAGCAAACTCAAATGCTTTGTCCCCTCTAAAATACCATAGCCATAAACTAATCAACCACTCCCACAGACAACTTCTCCCTTACCTTCTCAAATACCAAGTGTTTTGCATGTATTATGTGCCCACAAAATCCCAAAGGAAAGAGAAAGACTTACAAACTATCTTACAAGGCAGCTTAAGATGTTTTTGTCCTGTGCCTTGAAGAACTGTAATTTTATTGATATAAACAAACTATAGGCCCTTCTTGCCCTTTGCCAACTATGGACATATTTCTAAGTCCTTTTGTCCAATAAGCCCTCAGAGACAGCCCAGTGAATAAAAATCTTTCTAGTCTCAACCCTAGAGTGAACCTGGGGCCTATTCAGGTAACTCACATGCAGCAAGTAGAGATGGATGACAGAATGAAGGCTCTGAGGTAGTATCTGCCTGGACCCAACCAGTACTGGAAGGCTCTAGTGTCTTGAACATACCAGACCTTGATCTTGGCATGCTGAGTGCATGGCACATTGAGATGGGACAAGGACATGTACCCAAAGTATGGGCAAGATGGAATTGAGAAGAGACAACAGGTGTAAGGCTAGAGAAGCGGGATCAAGCAACACACAACATGGAGCAAGTAAGAGTGGGCACAGGAGGTAGGGAAGTGTGCTGGAGCCAAGGACAGGGCAGAGAACAAGGAGAACCAAGGGAAAACACTTCAGGATAAAGGCTTAAACCAGATGAGTACAGATGGTACACTGAAGGGAGAGTCTTATTTTGCTTACCAGGGAGCCTATCTTCTTAAGAGGTTCTACCAAAACTCTGTCCTTTCTTAACAAAATGATGTCATGCCAAGGAGAAGCTAGAATCATCAGATGTAGCAAAGGACATTTGGTGAAATTTTAATTTCAGGTAAGTACCAATTTTTTTTAGTATAACCATGCCCCAAATACTGCACTGGAAATAGTTATACTTAAAAAATTATCTGAAATTCAAGTTTCACTGGGCATCCTGCCATCCTAAATTTATGAGCCCTAGGAGAGATAGGCAACTAAGTTTTCTCACTAAAGACAATGTTTGTGGGAGAATTGAACCTGACAGAAATCTCCCACCCAGCAGTAAGTTATACATGCCATGATTGAAAAGACAAGGAAGCAAGCAGCAGCTTCTGATGGGAGTTAAGTTGGAGCATTAGGAGGCTGGAGAGAGAACAGGAAAAGTGGCAGGAGATCGAAGAGGCCAGGCCAGGTAAAGGCCAACAGGACATTGACCTCTGGTAGTTTTTACTCAGTGGGTCTAAGGTGAGCCCTATGAATATATGGTTTTTACCAAGCTTCCCAACCAATTCAGGTTTGGAAGTTATAGACCTGTAATTCTCAAACATCATCATCAGACCAACATTAACAGCATCACATTGGCATTTCCTACAAAGGCAAAGTCTAGGTCCCCATCTCAGAACTGTTTAATCAGAAATTCTGGGGGTGGGACCTAGCAACTCAGGTTTTAAAAACCCTCCAGGAAATTCTGATGGATGCTCAAGTCTAAGAACACTAATAGAACACAGTAGACCAATAGCCATTAAGGAACTTTCAAGTACACAGGGGCTGAAGTCAGAGTAGAAGCAACAGGAAGGGCATAGAGTCTAGATAGAAATCTTGGGAGCATTGTCATGTCTAGCCCAGATGTGTAACGTGCACACAGGGAGATGACGGGTGCAAAGGGACAACAGAGTCTGGCTGCTTCTACTCCAATCTGTCCCTCTGCATTCTACTTATTCAGATAAACAAGGTGGTGGGTTATAGCCTGTTGGTCAGAGAAAGGTTGGGATCTGTGAGCTTCATTGATTTTTCATTCTGAATTTCTACATAGATTGAAACAGGCTGCCAATCTCAATGGACAAAACATGAAACACTGAAGTACGTTAGTCTGTGATAAGAACCAAATTTTAATAAGACACAGGAAAAAAGACATGAAGAAAACACATCAGATCTGGAATTAAAGGGGTGGGGTCTAATCTTAAAATCACAGCACTGTTTTAATGATGTGTCTAACCCTTCTTGCCCCCACACTATGCATCTGTCAGCTTGTCATACTGTGGGGGCTTACTTGTTGCTGTGGTGCTGAGAGCTATGCCACCAGGGTTTCAGATACCAGCAGGGCCACCCATGGTGGACAGGATTCAGCTGATCTTCTAGACTAAAACAGACTAGGGAGAAGGACCTGGCAGCCCACTCCCAAGACAATTAGCCATTGGAAGCCCTATGAATAGCAGAGAAGCACTGTCAAATATAGTGCCAGAAAATGAGCCCTCCAGGCTCAAAGGCATTTAAGAAAGTACTAGGGAAGAGTTGCTTCCTCAAAGTAGAGTCAACCTTAATTGAGTAAAATTGATGATGTGCCATGACTCAAATGAGAAGGACCATAGTAGCTACAGCAATGGACTCAAACATACCGAGATCATGTGCAAGGCGCAGTGTTGCAGAGTGTTTTGTTCCCTTGTACTTATGGCCACTATGACACGGATCTGACTCCACAGCACCTAACAACAACCACCACGCTTCTTCCAGGATACTCATGATGAGGGGAAAGGTCAGAGATCAGAAGGGGAGAGTATGAGGTGTTGCAGCTATGGCCATTGGCCTAGCTGACAAAGAGTTGGACTGCATTACTCAATCAAACTGTATTCCAGAAGATTGTAATTTCGGTGCCATGGCCAACAAAATCTAGAAAAGTATTTTCGATAGCTCTCACCTGGAAATGTATATTACATATGTGCTTATACAAGGTGCTCAGAAATTTTGTATTAAAGACACTTGTTGAGTTTCATTTGCCCATTATTTCCCCATCTTGTTTGGGCACAGATCCCTACTGACATGCTCAGAAGTATCCTACGGAGCAGTGTTCTGCAGAATGTCAATTGAGAAACAGATCTTCAAAATTATGTCAGAAGTTTCCTTGGCTTCCTACTACAGTGCACTGACCTGCTTGCCTTTCCAAGTGGACTTGGCCAACCTAAACACAAATCTAGTATCTCAAGGAGTCAAACATCCTCTGCCCTAGGCAACCATTAGTTAATATCAGGCCCTATTCTTGCTGACTTGCTTAGACATTTGCCTCCCTTTTTTTCACTAACTGTGTTGCCAGACATGGATCCCTCCAGAATTCCTTGCCTGAGTTGTTAAAACATAGACTCTAAATGTAACTGGGCTGGGATTTAGCTCAGTTGGTAGAGCGCTGCGCTGTGGTCTCTGAGGTCCCGAGTTCAATTCCCAGCACCGCAAAAATGGGAGAAGGACCTGGCAATCCACTCCCAAGGCAATCCCGAAACAGTCAGCCATTGAAAACCCTATGAGGGTTGCTATGAGTCGGATACCTACTTGACGGCACCTAACAACAACAACAACAAATGTAACTGGCCTCCTCCCCATCTCTTCTAACCTTGACCCTGGCCTGCTGGCTGGTATATCTCTGCCTACCATTCCCTATATCAGTGGTCTCTGGGCATGATTTCTGATCTGCTGGCTTCTAGATCCTGTTGCTTACCTGTGGCCTACCTACCTGGAAGCATTCACACTGCTCACCTGGGTGTGCCTTCTTTTATCCTCAAACACCAACTGAGCTCTCTGAGCACTTTGGTGAATGATTTTTACATGTTTTTCTACAGGCTTATTAGAATTATTATTTTTTTAGCAATGCCAAATTACTAGTAATAAATCTGTCAGGGTTGGGACAGTCTCTACTGGATGATGATCCTGTGTGTCCAAAGCAGTCAAACAGCATAATGTGTCTGCTATGGTCAAAAGAATATCAGAGCTAGAGGTAATTTACATTCTGTACCAGATCTTTGACTTTGGTCAAGCTTTTAATTGCCTTGTACCTCAGTTTCCCATCTATAAAGTGAGAAAAATAATACCCGTCTTGCCTACCTTAAAAGGAGGTGTTAAGAAGCCAGGCATGGTGGCACATGCCTGTAATCCCAGCTACTTGGGAGGCAGAAGCAGGCGGATCACAAATTCAAGACCAGAGGCAGTCTGTGTAATTTAGGGAGACCTTGTCTCAAAAAGAAAAAAAATAAGCTGAGTGTGTTGCTCAGTGCTCCAGCACTTGCAAAGTATGTGTGATGTCCTGGGTTCAAACCCCAGGACAGAAAAAAAAAAAAAAGGTGTTTAGAGGATTAAGATGAAATAAAGTATTACAGGCTCTTTAAAAGTCTACATGACCATAACAATGTAAGGCATTTATTAGCAGTAATTTATAAGTTCCCATCTTTCTGGCCACATCATAGACTTAGGATGGAGGTATAGTGAGGCGGTTGTTGCTTTACTTATTTATCGAGAGACAGAAATAAATATCTTTCAAATGCTGACTCTACAAAGTTAAGTTTTAATCTGGCAATGAAATATCCAGCCAAGTCCCCCATCCATCTTCCTGAATTAAGAGCTGGAAGGAAATGACAAATTCAGCCTGCTACTTTGGTATATAAGCTTGATTCCAAACTAGACAGGCTGGCCATTGGACACAGAAGGTCTCAGTTTCCCCTCTGGCCTACCCGAGCACTGTGCCCAGGGTAAGAAGAGTCTGTCCCTCTGCACAAAACAGTCCTTCTCACAAGAGTACAAGCCACAGAGCAAGGAAGGCAACTGGAGTGGAGAGGGTCAGGACCCCTGGGAGGAGACACTGGAACAGCAGGAGACAGCATCTGCTCTGTAGTCAGAGGATGTGGATTTGGGTCCCAGCCCTGTCACTTACTAGCTGTCAGACCTCAGACCCTGGACTTAGTTTCTCTGGCTCTTATACCTCCTTCACATAGAAATCACGTTGTCTACACCCTAGGATGATATGACATTACTATAACAGCTACCAAGCACTATATCAGCACAAGCCAGGGGTCCTGATGGTGATGCCAGAGGTGCCCATGGGATGGAGGCTGTGTCAGAAATGGGAAGGGCAGCAGTGGTAGTGAAATGCTGATAGGGATAGAGGTGCTGGTAGTCATATATATCTGGGACAGGATTCCAGAAGAGGATGACTGGGTCTGTGCAAATCACAAGAACAATAGCTAAACTAGAAGGGCAAACCTTGAACTTCAAAGAGCACAGACCGCAGCCAATCTTCTAGCAAAGCAGTCCTTGGTCTCACCTGCCCTCAGATCCTGCTGAGGTTTAGGAAGTCTTTGGTCATAAGGAGTGTTCTGTGGAGGCTGTGGCACAAACATTTTTGCCATGTGCTGGCCCAGGGCCAGCAGGGGGAAAAGGCGAATGCTGTCCTCCTCTTTCTTTATAGCCCTAGGTCACTGGACCACAGAGCTCAGTGGGCGGCAGACAAGGCAGAGACCTCCATCAATGAGCTCCACCCTATAATCTTCCACTTCAGCCTTTCTAATACCTCTCAGGGGACCCCCATGTGGGATTTTTAACAAGATCCTAGGGGAATAAATATACATGTTAAAATTCAAGGGAAAGTAGTATGTGCTGCGTTTGTGCTGAAAGCCCCTCAGTCTTTGGTGTAGTTTTTCACAGTGTTCAGTAGAATCTCCATTCCTACTCACCCAACAGACCCTCAGGACATGGATTTACTATGCACCTCCTTTGTGCCAAGCAACATGACAGATGCTGAACTCAGGGCAATAACTAACACCAACACAGCCCAGGGCCTCACAGTGCTTAAGCTTCCTTCAAAAGGAGGGCGATGGTCACAGCCAGTCTTCTGGGGTAGGTACTTCCTGCTGCATTCAGGGAGATGCCCAGAGCAATGAAGATACAGGTGACACCTGTCCCAAAGGCCCGTCACCTTGCTGTTGAGCAGCCAAACCCAGGGAGCCACTGAGGCTGTGAGCACTGGATTGGAGCTGAGTTCACACCTAGCACACAGTAGGGGCATACTCTGTGCAGAACTGAATGCCCAGCTGTGCTGAGTATCTTCGTACTGCCCTCCTGCTCCCATCCCTTTCCCTTCTCTCCTGTTTGTCTTCCCTCCTCCCTTCTCCCTCTTTCTCCTCCCCCTGAGAAGACCTCCTTTATTCTTTCCTCCTATTTCCTTCCCCCCATTTCTTCCAAAAATCTCCATGTGCATTTTCTCAGTCTGGATAGCAAAAAGCACTGGGAACCCACGGGTCTTGAGTTTCTGTTTCATTCAGAATGGCAGGTACGTCACACGCCCCTTCCACACAGCACTAAGGAACAGGCCCAGCTCTGTAACTGTGACCCTTCCTTTTGAGCACTTGTTAGGTCTGATGCTGGGGCAAGCCAAGCATCCTTAAGCTGCTCTGCTCTGGGGGATTCAATGCAGCTGCATTGCTGTGCTCTATCTGGAAGCCCAGAAGTTGGATTACATTTTTCAGGTCAAGGGGCTTTCCCCTTCTGGCAGATTCTGCTTATAGGAGTGAGCACAACTCAAACTCCAGTGGGGACAGAGGGGAAGTGGTATAATCCAAATTCATGTGCTGGCTATGAGGCAGGGATATTAGAAATGTATTTCTACAGAGGGAAATAAACCACGGAGTTGTCCCAAACAGATGGCATAATGTAGTAGGCCTGCCCAAGTGCCTGAGCTCACACCCCACCTTGGTCGCCTCAACATGAAATGAGAGCCAGACTCTTTGTCTTTTCCCAGTGTGGACCAGTCCAGACCCCAGCCTTTCCTGAAATTGCAATGAATAGTGAACAACCAGAATGTATGCCCAGAGGGCTGAACTTGATCCCTAGGATAAAATATCAGACATAGGTTCTCTCTAACAGGAAAGAAAAAATTGCCACTGGCTTTCCAGGCAAAAGAAATAGAGCTAGACTCCCTTGCTCCAACCCCCCAACCAAACTGACATACATGGGCTAATATGTTTCCATGCTGACGCATTTGGAAATCCACAATAAGAGAGGCCACTGCCTCCACAATGTGTGCAGGCTGTGAGGAGAGACAGAGACAGAAGAGGGACTGACATTGATTCCCAGCCTCAGTGATGCAGTAAGCACTTGACCTCCTTCATCCTCTTACTGAAAACCTTTCCATATGGCATGACGTCTCTTGTTCTGCCCAACAGTGTCCAACAATGTCAAGAAACATTCTTGTGAAATATCAAAATGACATAGCAAAGCCAGAATTTTTAGTACAACTGGCCTAACTTCAAAATGCTTTCCTCTGCAACCTATGTTCAGGACACCAAAGAAACTCCAGAAGCTTCTCTAGGGGCACAGATATGGACACTAGGATTATAATTAGAGGTTAGAAAATCCATGACATCTTTGGAAAATCTGGCTGAGAATTCATTCCAGATGTTTTCCAGTGGTAGATTGGGCTCAGGTATGGACACCTGTCATCGTCCTGAGCCAATCCAGGCAGTCGTGTGACCAGGTGTGAGTGCTGGCACTGCCCTTCCAGCCACGGGTCTGTTGCAACAGACGCCCATGTGTCCACCAACCTTCTTCACACCATCTCTAGTCACTACACTCGTTCCCAGGGAGCTCCTTTCTCTAGGAGCCACTGTCGGCCTGGCTAGTCTCTGATAGAAGGCCTCACCTGGCAACCAGATCCAACCCATATGGACTTCCAGGTGACTACCCATCTATCCTTTCTTCTTACCCATGCCAAGAGACATCTCTTTCTGTGTTCCATAGCTGAAATTCCCAGATTTGTCAAATTCATGTGGACACAGTGAGTTTGGGCCCCTTCCAAGCCCAGCTCCATAAATGAGTTGCCCCCTTCCCCCCACTGCCTGCCTCTTGACCCCTTTCCTGACCTCATCCCAACCTCTGCTGCCAAGATGATTTCCAGCCTGACCTATCTGGGACATGCTTTCTCACAGGTGCAGACCACCATGACCAAGCCTGGACACAGAGGACAGATGCATCCTTTATTTAGTTTTTGTTTGTTTGTTTGTTTAAGACAGGGTCTCACTATTTAGCCCTGGCTGGTCTCAAACTCAGAATCCTCTGTCTTCATCTGCTGAGTGCTGCGATTACAGGTAGGCACATTACACCTGGATCTAGATGCATTTTTTATCATATGTGTGAAAAACCAAACATAGAATGGAACTTTCCCCACCTAGTGATGAAAATGGAGCTTTAGGATGTAATTATGGCACTGGGTCGATTCATAATTCCTCACCAATAACTTCATAAAATGACTTCTCAGGCATCAGGCATTCCCTGATAACATGTCGTATTGATATCTCACTTTCTTCCCATCCCCTTGCCTGAAGGAGGTTAAGAAGAGCTATCAAAGAAAAGCCTAAAATTCAGTGGACAGTGTCATATCCAGTTGCACCCTGTGGAGGGACAAGTTGCCAGGGACAGCCATGGCAAGTCGCTAATGTTCTTATTAGGTGCCATTGAGTCAGGGACTCATAGCGACCCTCATAGAGTGTTCAAGGGCTGACTGTTTTGGGACAGGGTTGCCACATCTTTCTCCTGTTTTTATGGTGCTGGGGATTGAACCTGGGTCACCAGATAGCATAGAGAAGCGCCCTACCAACTGAGCTAAACTCCATCCCAAATGCTGATGAGAACTCGGTAAAAAGAAGTACAAGAGAGGCCCAGTTCACTGTCATCTATGGAGAACTTGAACTGTCCATTGACCATGCTCGCTAATGAGAGGCAGCCAGGAAGGCTTTTACCAAATACCAGGGCAGGAATCAATGCATTGTGACAGCAGGATGGCCTGGAAACTCAGACCATGCCTAGGAGCAGAGAGAAAGCTGCTCTGACCTAGCATGCGTATTAGGCATTGACAGGCCTCAGCGGACCTGCACCTCCAAGGTGGTGGCACTCTACAGTAGCCCCCTCCAGTGTCTCTTGCTATCCCCAGTTCCTCCTTCCAAGCAGGTTTCCTCCATCCAGGAAGTAGGGTGCAATGGGAGGGTGCCTCAGTGGTCCCCCAAGCCAATACCCCAATAGTTCAGGACCCAGATCACCAGCCTCCACCCAGCCCTCATGGCAGCCCAGAGAGGCTGCCCACCCTCCTTCTTGCCCTTCCAACTATCACCTGGGAGGCAAAGAGCAGTACTTCTCAGAATCTCCTGGAAAGCTCATTAAAACATCCATTGCTGGGACTCATTGAATTTAGCTGGTCTGGGTGAAGTGTGAGAACGGGAATTTCTGCAGGCACAGTGGCATTGACCTGTTATCCCAGCATTCAGAAGACTGAGGCAGGAAGGTCACAGGTTCAACACAAGCCTGGCCTACATACATAGTAAGACTTTTTTTTTTTTTTCATTTCCAACAAATTCCCAGGTGCTAGTGCTGCTGCTGGCCCTGGAAAGCACTAGAACTACCTGATGAGAAAGTGCCTGAGGGGGCTTTGAATCCTGCAGCCACTGCCAGCACTTCATCCTGCAAAGTTTGACTGTCATAACTCCAAAACGGAAGTGGAAAGGAAAATACATAAACCACCTCCTCTCCCCTCCAGTACAAGATATCATTCACCCTGAGCCAAGGCCTGGCGGTTATATTGTCCTTCAGTTCCTGTTTTGGGGCAATCAACACTGAATGAGACCTATGTGGTTATATGGCACTTTAATAGCACACCACATGGCATGGGCTCCAAGACAAGCTTCTCACTGCAGTCCTGACAGCACACAGTCCTGGTTCTTGGCCTTCTGTGTCCTGCAAGATGGCTAACAGGAAGCTGACAGGGTCGGCCCCCCAACTTCCTTCTGGGGCCTCCCTGGAGTTGCCCTTTCCTCCTGAATCTGCCCTCCAGCTCTTTCCAAAGGGGAAGGAATGCAGAGCTTTGGGCACTAGAGGCAGAGCCACTCAGCACTCTGCTCTGGCTCCCACTTTCCAGGGATGAGGCCTCCTTCCCTCAAGGAACTTCTGATAGCTTCCAGACTTGCTCATTCCAAACTGGATATGTGACCTCAAGGAGGCATTCTACATCACTCAGTCTGTTGCTGCTCTTGTCAAAGAAAAAATGTATCTGCCTTACTAAATCTGTAAAGTTACCACAAATGGCATAACGATGTTCTGTGACATGATTTGGTTTTATCAGCATTGTCACTACTTTTTTCTAAGACAGGATTATTTATGTACACTAAGGCTTCTTCTCAGTTCTAGCCTTTGCCCTTTGCCCCCTCCTTCCTCTCAGTTTCTCCCAGTGGCATGTGTCTCAAATCCTAGTGGAGCCCCTTCTCCTTTTCAGGCACTACAACAAATACCATGGGCCCAAACTCAAAGAGCTGACAAGAATCCCTGCATCAGGAGGCCAGTGCAAGTGACAGCAAGTGTAAAAGAGGCCCTGCCAGTGAGCTGGGTTGACAAGAAAACATGCCAAGGACATGAGGAAGCAGAAGGGAGGCCATGAGGCCATGGCAGAGGCAGCTGGCTCCCACCTAGTCTCCACACCCCATCTTAGGAACAGAAGTCCCAATTTTTAGTTTGTTACAGGTCCACCTCGAAAGCAGGATATATTTCTTACCCCATCCCACCCTGCAACTAGATGTGACCATGGGACTAAATTCTGACCAATGGGATATAATTGGGAATGGAATGGGGCTACTTCTAAGAAACTTTTTTAACCCTTTGACTATCAATTTTGAATCAAAATATATGACATTGAGTATTTTATTTCTAGAAACTCCTCATTATGAAACATGATTAGCAAAATAATTAGAATACATGAGTTTGTAAAACACCTTTGCCCAACAATTTCTTGATTTTCTGTCAGTTCATATGCACTCATACATGTCCTGATGATAAGCCAAAGGGTTAAATGGAAGTTTGACTGCCTCTTCCTCAACCCTGTTGCCTGGGTTGGAGTTATAGCTGCTTGTTTTGGGGGATTTTTATTTGTTTGTTTGTTTTGTTTTTGTTTTTTGCACTACTTGGGTGTTGAACCCAGGGCTTCACACATACTTAGCAAGTATTCTACCACTGCGTTGTTCCCTCAGCCCATTCTTTAATTTTTTATTATGAGTCAGGGTCTCACTGAGTTACAAAGGCTATCTCCCAAATCACTGGGATTAGAGGCGTAAACCATAGCGCCCAGCCTTACCACTGCAATATTAACCATAAGGACAGCAATGTGTTGAGCTGACAAATCAGTGAACTATAAGCGATCTGGATTCCTAACAGTTTTGTGGAGATTCTTTACCAGTCTTAGGCTAGCTCTATATTTACTAACACAAGAGAAAGTAACTTATATCATTTTAAAAGCCAATTATTTGGGGGTTTACTGACATACAAACAACTGAGCCTAATCTCAACTAATTCAAGGCCATTGTGAGTAGCCTGAAGACTCTGGACTTCATTCTATAGGCAATAAGGAGCTGCGGACAGTTTAGAATCTGTGCAGTAATTTGATGTGGAGGGGAAAAAAGGAGAAGAAACAGAAACAGCCCAAGATTTAAAGAGACTGTGGAAGTGTACTTCCAGTGATACAAGCGAGGAACTCTGATGTGGAGGGAAGGGGGATGTATGTAGTTTTGGCTCTGTGGACTCAGAGGCATCTGAAATGCATTCACGTTTTTCAAAAATGGGAACAAGCTGGGGGTATAAGCAACTCTTAAGAGAAAAATAAGACCTGGAGCCATAGTCTTAGAATCACTGATGTAAAAGTAATAGTTGTCATGCTGCAACATGGAGGAGCCTTCGGGACCTTAACCAGTCACAAAAGGACAAAGACTGTGTGGTCCCACTTATATGACGTACTCAGAGGAGTCAAACTCATTGAGACAGAAAGCAGAATGGTGGTGGTCAGGGGCTGGCAGGGGGAGTGAAAAATGGGGAGTTGATTATATTTTGATTTTTATGTATTCATTCATATTTTATTTATTTTATTTTATTTATTGCAGTACTGGGGAATTGAACCTAGGCCATCACATACTTTACCACTGAGCTGCACCTCTAGCATATTTTCTACTTTTTATTTTTGAAATTGGTCTCACTAAGTTGGGCAAGCTAACTCTGACCTCGAACCTGTGATCCTCTGGCCTCAGTCTCCCAAGTCACTGGGATTACAGACACCTGCCACCATGCCCAGTTTGGGGAGTTGTTTAATGGGACAGTTTCCATTCTGCAAGATGAAAAGAGTTCTAGAGGTGGATGGTGCTGCAATGGCAGAACAATCTAAATGTACATAATGTCATGGAAGTGTACATTTTAAGATGGCTAAAATAAATCTGGCACAGTGGTGCATGCCTCTAATCCCAGCACTTGAGAGGCTGAGGCAGGAGGATTGCAAGTTCAAAGCCAACCTGAGCTAACCAGTGAGACCCTGTCTCAAAAAAAAAAAAAAAAGAAGAAGCTAAAAATACACTTCCACAGCTGAGAGAGCTCTCAAGCTCTCTTGCTGAATCCAGTTTGCACACAATTCTAATCTGCACCTGATTTTGGAGCCCTCTAACACTGCCAAGGGGCTGGGGCTTAGCTCAGTTGATAGAATGCTGCTCTCGTACTCTCTGAGATCCCAGGCTCAACGCCCAGCACACAAAAATGGGAGAAGTATGTGGCAATCCACTCCTGAAGCAATCCCGAAATAGACACTGAAAACCCTGGGAGAGTTACTATGAGTTGGACCCCGCTTGATGGCACCTAACAACAACAACAACACTGCTAGAAGAATGCAGATTACATTTGGGACTATAGGTGGATGAACCTTCCGGAAAAAGAGAAAAGTGAGCCAGAAGGACTCACGTATGAGGGACAGAGGGAGGATGCTAACCTAAAGAGAGACAGTCAGTCTGAGAGGCAAAGAGAAAGGAAAGCCACAAAGGCAAAGAATATGTCATATGATTAAGAAACTTGGAACATAACAATGCCAGAGAGAGTGTGCACAAGAGAGGCTGTTCCACACACTCTAGCTGAATTGCTTTGTTAACAAGGGAATCTCTGAGTTACCACCGAGGGAGGTTGACATGCTGGTGGGGACCATCTAAACCGGATTTTTCAAGGCTGGGCAAAGAAACGTCACATGCAACAAGATGGGGCCTACGCAAAGAACAGCCCAGGTGTCTCTTCTGTTGGCATCATTTTCAAAGTCAAAGGCTGCCTGCACAAAGTACAAGGGAGAATCCAACTCAGATATAAGCTGTGGCTAAGGCAGAAACTTAGCAATGTGGAACAAAGTGTTTGTAGCCTGCTGGAGAAAATGCTAAGCAAGAGGAAGTTAAAAAGATCATCTTAGAGAAAAGGGATTGTAGGAAAGAAGTTTCACTGTCTTCAAACAGCTCGCTCCACTTAGAGTGGGTGACATTTAACACAGGACCCATGTGTGGTCACTTTAAGAACTGGAACATGAGCTGAAGATGGTGGCAGAGGCTTTTAATCTCAGGGATTCATGAGGCTGAGGCAGGAGGCTGGTGAAGTTGAGGCCAGAGGAAGCCTGTATAACTTAGCAAGACCCTATCTCAAAATAAAGAAATTAAAAATGGGCTATGGGTGCAGCCCAGTGGTAGAGCACTTGCAAAGTGCTTGTGAGACCCTGGGTTGAGAGGCGTCAAGTACTGCAGGTAAAAAAAAAAAAAACCTGAGACATGTGAAATAGGATCTTGTCTCACTGGGGACAGAATTCCTCCTAGGGACAAAATGGGCTTCCCACAAAATATCTTTGGCAGCCTTACATGGAAGATGAGACAGGAAGCTTCAGCTGGCGGGGGTTAGGAGAGGGTGAACCGAAGAGACTGGTAATGGAGTGTTATGGTTTGACTATTAAATGGCCCCCAAGACTCCTGCTAGAACTCTTGGTCTCAGTGGGTTGTGCTGCTTTGGGGAGCTGGGGAACTTTGGGAGGTAGGTTCTGGCTGGTAGAAGTAGGTGACTTGGGACAGCCATTGGAGGTTCTTAACCTAGGACCATAGGCCCACTGAACTCTCTCTCTGCATCTGTCCACCATGATGTGAAGAGCTGTGCTGCGCCACACGCTCCTGGCTCCTCCTTGGCCATGCCTCACCTGCCCCTATGGACTGAAACCCTTTGAACCAAGAGTCAAAATCGATTGTTCCTCCCTTATGTTACTCTCTCAGTATTTTGCCACCATGACACTTAAGCTAGCGAAGGCACAGAGCTAAACCAGCGGGGCACCAGAGAGCAGACAGGCTGAGCAGCACTGCAAGTCATCAAAGGACCTCTGGGCACAGAAGGACCCTCCCAGGTCACTGTGAGTGAGGCTATGATGAAAATGCATGACTTTTGCCTCCTTAGACTTTATTAATGTAGAGAGGTTTGGATGAATAGTAAGCAACATATTCAAATTTTGTGTTGGCACAACACCAGAGCAGCCATAAAAGGAGAGGCCCAGGGGAACTGCAGAGAATAAGAGCCCCTAGGAAATAGGAAGTTGGAACCAACTGTGACCACAAAAACAACACTGGATGACCCCCTGGGGTACCACTGGGTGGCACCTGGGGTACATTAGTGCTGTGGCTTGGAAGATTCCCTCCTGTTGACACCGAAAATCTGTATTAACTGTGACAGGATGGGGAGGTGGGACCTCTGAGAGATAGCTAGACCATGAGGGCTCAGCCCTCATGAATGGATTCAAGCTGTTGTCTAGGGAATAGGTTAGCACCATGACAGTGTGTTCCTAATGAAAACGATGAGTTTGGCCCATTTCCTCTCTATCTCACACATGCTCACTTGCTCCTCCACTGAGTTATGATGCAGCACAAAGGCATTCCCCATAAGAGTACACAACATCCAACTTAGCCTCCAGAACCGTGAACCACATAAGCTTCTGCTGCTTATAAATCACCCAGTCTGTGATGTTCTGTTATGGTTGCAGACAACAGGAATTAACAATTATTCAAAAATTGACCAGTTTAAAATAACACACATGTATTATTTCCCAGTCCCATGGTTCAAGAGTCCAGGTACAGTTTAGCTGAGCAGCCTGATTTGGAGTTTCACAAAAGGCTGCAGTCAACATGAGACTCCACAGGGCCTGAAGCATCCACTGCCAAGCTTGCTCATGGGGAAGCTTGCAGGCTTCACTCCTGATAGGTCCTTGGGCAGAGGGCCTCTCCATGGAGCAGCTCACCACATGGCAGCTGCTTCGCCTAGGGTGAGTGTCCAGGAAAGAGAAAAACAGAAAGTACAGAGGGGATGGAGAAGAAGCATCAATGCCCAATGCAGAGGCCTCAGCCTTTCTATTACCTAATCTCTGAAGTGGCCTCCCAGCCCTTTTTCCATATTCTATTTGTTGGTGTTGCTGAGTGACTCCAGGGGTAGAAAGTATAAGAAACATAACACTGGGGCATGGGGTCATCTAGAGGACCCCTATTAGGATGCGGAGCCTCAGGCACTCTTCTAGAAAGATAATCTTTCTCTCATCCTAGGGGAGAAACCATAAGATACAAAAAGAATCCAGAAAAGGTTCTAAGCTCACTTTAAACAGGAAACAGAGTGCTCTCATGAGTGACATGGTGGCTGAGTTGAGTAGATGGCAGAAATAATGGCGACTAGCTGCTCCTCACCAATGACCTGGTCCTCTGCTTCATAAGGCATTAACTTTGATGCCTCAAGTTTTCTGAAACTACTTTGCCTGGATATGAAGAAAGTTTACAAATGCCAACCAAAGTTCTCTAATCCAGAATGCACAGCCCATGCAAAAATCCAGAGAGGCATTCCAGGAAATCAAAGAGCCTCCTAGTCCACGTGGGCTCTGCCTCCTGCTTTGTGAGTGGGCAGAGCCAGACACACAGAGGTGGGAGGTAAGAACAATCCCCAGATCAGGCAGTAACAGGCAAAACCTGTCTATAGCCCTTCCCAGTGCAGGGCTGTGCAGGTGCAGGGCTGTGCAGGTGCAGGAGAAAGGGCTGGGCTTGAGGCTGCCACAGGTTCCTAGATTTGCAAGTCCTAGGGAGAGGGTTACACCCTATACTCACCCTGACTCACTACCATGACATCTATGCTTCCTTTTAAACTTTTGGAGAACAGAGAAGGGATAAATGGGAAATACTTTCAACTTGGAACATGCCATTAGACTATAGCCATTACCTCTAGATTCTGTTAGAGGCTCCAGGAATTTCTGGACCCCCTCTGAGTTGATTAAATTTCATAAATATTTACTGAAGGGCGGTTAGGATTAAACCAATTACCCATTTCTCAGCACATTTTCTAAGTACATTGTTTCTTAAATGCTCTAATAAGTCCTTCTAATATTCAGAGTTCATCATAGTGTTCCTGGGTACAAACTCAGCTTGCAGAATTCCATCAAAAGTCCAAAAACAAAATCAACATCACCTTGAAGTTGGATTTTTACTGAGGAGAACTGAGTGATTTCCATTGAGAACTCTGAACCTTGACCTCACGATCATAACCATAGTTGAAACTCTTCACACACTATTACACTAGTCAGGTATAACACATTCCTTTTCCTGGAGGTCATCAGTATGCCCCTCCCCAGAGGCTGGTGCTGGGCTCCACTCTGCCATGTGGCTTCACAGATGTCACCCAACCTATCTTCATGTGATTCTTCCTGGACTCCTGTGTTTCCCTGATCTGTCATGCTTTGTCCCTAATGACACAGGCTTGGCTTTGGCACTGCATTAGTGACCTATCTCCTCCCCTCCTAATCACACCACTATAGCTCCCACATCACTCTATGGAAAGCAAACTGGAATCCCCTCCAAACCACTGGTGCATTAGACTTTCTAGTAGGCAGAATAATGAGTCTCCAAATATACTAGATCTGAATCCCAGTAACATCTCTATAAATTTACCTTGTAATAATCAAAGGGTTTTTGCAGATATGATTAAGGATACCGAGATGGAGAGATTATTCTGCATTATTCAGAAACCCTAAATGTAATCACAAGAATCCTTATAGGTTAGAGAATGAGGTAGATTATGCTCATTCACACACACATGCACACACATGCACACATGCATGCATGTACATACAGTACAGAAGGCCATGTACAGCCAGAGGTAAAGATTGGATTCAGACAGCCACAAGCCAAAGAAGGCCAACAGCCACCAGAAACTGTAAAAGTCAAGAAAGAGATGTCCCCCTCCAGCCTCTATGAGAGCATGTCCCTGCCAAATCCTTGCTTTTGATTCAGTAATACTGGTTTTGGATTTTCGACTAACAGAACTATGGGAGAATAATTTTTCATTGTTTGAAGCCACCAAGTTTGTGCCAATTGCTTACAGTAGCCACAGGAAGTTGATTCAGGCCCCACAGGGGTTAAACTTGTCCTCCTGGTTTTTATCAGCCTCATGAGTTTTACAACTCCCTCATCTACCTCAATCTCATTTCTTAGCCCTGTTCTCTAAGGACCTAGACCAGTAGCCACCATTTATTGAGCACCTTCTCCATGCCAGGCAACAAGCCAGGGGCTTTACCTGGGCTACAATCACTTTATCTGCCCCTGATCACACAGCTAGAAAATATTGAAGTTGGCATCTAAGACACATCTTTCCTAACCTCAAAGCCTGTGGCCATAAAGCTGTTGCATCACTGCAAAGGACCTTCTCTAGGTGACCAAACATCAGTTCCTGTGTGTCTTTCTCCAGAAGCCTAATGGCCTCTCAAGCAATAGTAAGTGCTTACTATGTGCCAGGCATTATGATTAGGACATTACATGTATTACTTTATTTTTATCATCAAATCAACTCCAATGAGGTCAAAGCTATTATTATGCCTTCTTAAAGATGAAGAAACAACCTCTAGTAGAACCAGCACCAGGCCCTGGTCTCCTGAGGTCCTGGGTTTATGTCATTTCCTTTGATTTGCACTAGTGTACCGGGCTGTGATTTGATTTGGACCCATTCAGACATCTGAAAGACCTCTGTATTTTCCAAAGTTTGGAGGACTTCCATCAAGTTCATGTGTGGAGCTTCCTTATTAGTCTCCAGAGAGTTCAAAACATCCACAGTGCCACATAAATATTCCATTGCTCAAACATTCACAAACACTCTGCCAGCATTTTCAAAAGTCTGTCTACCTAGTCCTATCTGAACCCCTCATCATCATCATTAGAAAGTTTGAGAGTTATGCTATATATATACTAGAAAATTTGCAAAATATAAATTATCATACCAAATTATGATGATGACAATAAGAAATTTGAGAAAGAAGAAAAATTTTGAGGATTTCACCAAAACATGAATCTAAGATTTTTTTTAAAAATGCATCTTAATGGGAATGGATGGAGGGAAGTACATCAGACAAGTGAGAAAGAGTGCATGCAAGGGAAAGCAAGATTCTCTGTATTTATAAACCTTGAAACCTAAATTAATTTACTTAGCACCAGTGGTAACTTGTATGCTTTCATATGAATCATCAATAAACTTAATTGAAACAGTAATCCACAGAGTGTGGCCAACAGAAAACAAACTGCCTTTGGAAGTGAATCAAGATTCCTAGAATGTCCTGGATCATCCTAGGTCTTTTTAGGCTTTGCAAAGGAAGGAGAATCCAATGAAAGGGAAAAGAACTCTCCATGGTTATTGAGCAGCCTACCTGCAGCCATATCCCTGTGGCATCTGATTCCCTCAGATCTCAGAAGCTAAGCAGGGTTGGGCCTGGTTAACACTTGGATGGGAGACCATCTGGCAACACCAAGTGCTGTAGGCTTGGGACATGGACCTGGCAACCCACTCCCAAAAAAACAATCCACCATTGAAAACCCTATGAACAGGAGAGAAGCACTGACAATAATTTTTAGTCTGTTGTACGCAGGGTCGCTATGAGTCAGATACCGACTCAATGACACCTAACAACAACAAAAACATGGTTATTGATTGTTGTTGTTGCTGCTGTTAGGTGCCGTCGAGTCGGTATCCGACTCATAGCGACCCTCATAGGGTTTTCAATGGCTGACTGTTTCGGGATTGCTTTGGGAGTGGATTGCCAGGTCCTTATCCCATTTTTGCGGTGCTGGGAATTGAACTCAGGACCTCAGACTGCAGAGCGGTGCTCTACCAACTGAGCTAAATCCCAGCCCAGGTTATTGATAGAGAATAATAAAAAGTGAGCCAGATGCAGTGGCACACTCCCAGTTACTTGGGAGGCTGAGGCAGGAGGCCAGAAGCAGCCTGCACAACTTAACAAGACTCTGTTGCAAAATAAAAAGTAAAAAATGGTCTAGGTGTGAGCTCAATGGCACAACACTTGATTAGCAGGCACAATGCCCTGGATCAATCCTCCTGTACTGCAAAAAGAGGGAAAAAGGGAGAGAAGCAAGGAGAGAGAATATGGCACCATGAACCTGGATTTCAGTCCCAGTTTGTGTACTCAACTGCTGTGGGATCTCAGACAAGGCACTTCCCTTCTTTGGGCTTTAGCCTTTCCATATGCAGATGATTTCATGATACCTTCAAATCCCACAAGGATATTTTTAACTAAATTAGCCATAGCCATGGTTTTCATTTTGCTTTTCTTCTCACAGTCATCTGGTCAACCAAGAGAATGAAGCAAGGAGATACCATCAGTACTGACCACACACACTTATCCAGTGGGAACACTACATTGTCATTTGCTCATCTGAAAAAAGCTGTGTCTCACACCCAAACCCCAAGCTCAGTGAAAATGTTCACAAGATCCCAGCTGGAAAAGCCTTGCCAGGGAGGAGGTTGGTGGTGGCCTCCCTCTGAATCTTTCATTGCAACACTCCCAGAAAGCCTGCCCTGTCATTAAGCCTGCAAAGTAAACACTGTCTCAGCAAAAGCCTGAGTTAACAGTTATCAAAAGTCAACCTGCTCCTTAAAAGCAAGAGCTCTCACCATTTACCACTGCACCCGTGCCTGCTTTGAAATGTGAAAACAAACACAGGACCCCCAAGGCACTGGCCTTTCAGCCAAAACCACTGAGGCTGTGGGTGGAATTCAGGTAGGTGTTTCACTGGTAAGTCTAGGCCACAGTTTCTCTGGGGAGAGACACAGACACAGGGTAGAAAGGAGATGCACAGTTAGAAAAGTACCTCCTTCCTATTATTGCCTGTAGCCATAGCCCTGTGGTATCCAATCCCCTCAGATCTCAGAAGCTAAGCAGGGTGGGGCCTGGTTAGTATTTGGATGGGAGACCGTCTGGGAACACCAGGTGCTGTTGGTTTGGGAAATGGACATAGGGTTGCTATGAGTTGGATACTGACTCAACAGCACCTAACAACAATAACAATCCTATTATTACCACAGAGCTATGGGCAGCATTAACACATTCAGATAATTTTACTCAGAAGTCCAGAATTCAGACTTATCAATAAGCATTTCTAGCCCTAAACATTTATCATATGTATACTAAGTTTTTGCCTGCATCTGTAGCCCTGTGGCATCCGATCCCGTCAGATCTCGGAAGCTAAGCAGGGTCAGGCCTGGTTAGTACCTGGATGGGAGACCACCTGGGAACACCAGAAGCTGTAGGCTTGGGAGAAGGACCTGGCAACCCCCTCCCAAAAATCAACCTGCCATTGAAAACCCTATGAACAGCAGAGAAGCACTGACGATAGTGTTTCCCCTGTTGTACAGACGGTCACTATGAGTCGGATACCGACTCAAAGGCACCTAAGAACAACAGCAACAACAACAACTAAGTTTTTATCATGTCATTTTGTTTTTGTTCATTAATATGCTGCTTCATTATTATGATAAGTTTGCATTTCATGTTTGTGTCTTGAATCTCTAGCTGGTAAATTTCTTCAGAGTAGAAGAAATTCCAGCTCTTCGATTTCTAACCCCAATAAGGTCTCTAGTGCAGAACTGAAACAGGACACACAGACTGCCTTCACCAAAATGTAACAGGAATGTGGCCTTGTCTCTTGTGGGGAGAATTCTCCAAGGAATAAGGCATCCATACAAAAGTGGCCATGGGAC
>VMDO01025027.1:0-28809 GCA_007922755.1 Pedetes capensis | reverse complement strand
CAGAAGTCCCTTCTCCAAGGTCCCTCTTACTGCCCATCCCATCCCCAGGGCCTCATCCTTTAACTCAGTGGTCAGCAGACTGTGCAAAGGCCCTGTGGTCTCTGTTGACAGTCTTCAGTTCCACCATTGTGGTGTCAAAGCCACAGGAGATCCAACCCAAGCAAGTCAAAGAGGTGGCAGCATTCCAATAAAACTTTATTTGTGGACACCGCAGTGTGAATTTCAGACATTTGTCATGTGCACTGCAACATTATGATTCTTCTGATTTTCCCCGCCCAGTGAAATGTGTTGGGCTGGGAATGCAGCTGAGTGGCAGAGTGCTTACCTGATAGCTGGGAGGCCCTGTGTTCCATCCCCAGCACCACAAAAATAAGTAATATGAAATAAAAATAAGATGTGGAAGAGCGTTTTAAGTTAGCGGGCTGTACAAAAATGGATGGCGAGTGGAACATGGCCTTCAGACTATAGTTTGCTGATCCCTGCTCCTCAGTCTGAATTTTTTTTCCCTCAGTGCCAGGGGGCTGAACCCACACATACTTTGCAAGTGCTCCACCACTGAGCTGCACCCCCAGCCCACTTTTTCTTTTTTTTTTTTTTGTCTTGGGACAGGGTCTCGCTAAATTACACAGGCTGCCTCTGGCCTCGAACCTGCGATCCTCCTGCCTCTGCCTCCAGAGTCCCTGGAGGTGTGGGCACCACCCCGGCTCAGTCTTAATTTTCTTATAAGTGAGTTTATTTCTCGACCTATGAAGTTAAATGTGACAACAGTGTGTCTGATATCTTTGACTTTAGCCTGAGATAAACTGGCTTGGAGGAAGTCACTTTCGTCCTGACTGCTGTGTAAACTCCCACCTCTGACTCACACCACAGGGACCCGCTTGTCTTACCACCACTGGGTACCATGCTTCCATCAGTAAGTTGCCAATAAATTCCAGCCCATGCAATCTGGAGGCATCTCTCATGAGGTTTCCCTATTTGGCCATTGAGAATGTTAACATGTATCTAATAGTCAATCGGCAAACACCAGCTTTCTTGGGGGAGCCCAAAGGTGAGCTAAAAGTTGTCCTTCCATGCAGTGAGGACATTCACTCTTTGGGTCTCATGGCACCTTGTGATCTGTTCTCAGACACAGGGACTAGGTTCTTCTGGAGCACCGATGGTTTGGCAGAGGGCAGTATCCTGGGTGGTGGATAATTCCTCCTGCTCCATATCTTCCAGATTCCAGTTTGACCACCTGAGTGATCTGAACTGTGCTGCCATCTCATCCTCTGCTGCTTATATGTGTTTGTTTTATCCTCTTTCTGGAAGCTTGTAGAATCTTCTTATTCCCCACGTCTTGTACTTTCACAGGAGTGGATTTTGTGAGGGTCTGCTTCCCCCTGTTGTCCTGGGCCCTTGGTGAGTTCCATCATGTGTTCCCTTCCTGGCAAACTTTCTTGAATGATATCATTGATGATTTCTCCCACTTGCGTCTTACTCTTTTTCCGGAACACTCCCTTGTCATTTGTTGGATTTCTTGAATTGGTCCTCTAATTTCTTGCCTATCTCTTTTGTCTTTTTTCTTTTCATTCTACTCTGAATGATAATCTAGTTGTTTTTTCTTCCAACCCCTCTATTCAACTTAGACGATGAGATTTTTAATTGCTTTCTGGTTTTTTAATCATTCCTCTTTATTTCCTTTTCTTTTTAAATTATTATTTTGGCACCGAGTGCTGAACCCAGGGCATCACACCTCCTGAGCAAGTGCTATACCCCTGAGCTGCACATTCTGCCCCCCAACTTTCGTTTTTATAGTGCCCCTCATACCTGCCCTCAGCCATGCCTAAATCCCTGACTTTGCACCTTTTTACACAGCAAGGACTTGAAAATACATTTTATTTTTGAAGTCTGCCCCAGGACTGCAATGTTGGGGCTGTTAGGTTCATTCCGTTTCCTAGAGGTTTAGGGAGGCCAACGGAGCGGCCTCACAGCTACCTGTGAAAGAACCAGGCTGTGACTAGAGGCTAGCGTTGTCATCTCTGCAGGAAAGGACAACTTCTGGCTCATCTTTGGGCTCACCCGAGGAAAGAGTGTTTGCTGATGGACTGTTGATGCATGTTAACACTCTCAGTGGCGGAAGGAGGGAAAGCGTGTGAGTCATGGCACAGGACACAAAATAGATGTGCAGTAAACTCAGTCTGAGTGCAGGAAAGAAAGCAAGGCCTGTAGTGGAGGATGGAAGCCTCCACAGAACAAACCTTACTGGGACCCTTGTATCCATGTGCAGAAAATAATTTTTCAAATGGGAAGGCACAAAGCCAGGGCCAGTGACCGGCACCTGTTCGTCCCAAATAGTCGAGAGGCTGAGGGAGGAGGATCGCTTGAGCCCAGGAGTTGAAGAGCAGCCTCGGCAACATAGGGAGACCCCGTGTCAAAAAAATAAAAACAAAAATAAAAAGCAGTGGGGTGGGACAGAGTCCCGGCCTGGGGCAGTGAAGGAGGCCCCTCAGCTGGGATGGAAGAGACATTGGCAGGGCTGTCTTGGAACTCAGTTTTGCACACGTTAAGTTTCATATGTCTTAAAATTTCCATGCCCTTCAGAATGCCCTTCGTTTTCATGGTTGCATAATAGTCCATCGCATGGACTGACGGACCACATGGTGTTTATATGTTCTTCCCAGGATGGACACTTTGTGTGGTTTTCACCTGTTGCCTGGCATGAACCACAACCTTGGGAACGTGGTTGGGCAAATATCTGTTTCCCAAAACGTTTATTTTCGCAACGTGGGCAGACACGGGTGAGTGGGGAGCCACCTTCTCAGGCGCTGGCTTCTCCATCTTCAAGGGAAGCGCGGGTCCTCGGTCTCTGCCTCTATCCCTGCTTCCTCTGCTTCCCGAAGCATCTGCTCCGCCCCAGAAGCCAAACCAAGGGGGCGATCAGGGAGCCGCCGCCAGCTACCCGGTCTCCAGACACAGCTCTGGGTCGCCCCCTGAATCTCCGCGCGCGACTTATTTCGGGCCTCGCAGGAAGACATGGTGCACGGGCGCCTTTCCTGGGATCGGTGACCTTGCAGATGGTGCGCCGGGCCGCCCGTTCCATTTCTGTCCCTCCCCGCCCGCCCGCCAGCTGGCGGCCCCGCCCCCACGCGCGCGTCAGCCGCCTCCGCTCCCCGCGTCTCCTAGCAACGCGCCGCCTGCATCCGCGGGCCGAGGTCCTCGCGAAGCTCTGGGATGCTGCGCGCCCCGGGCATCTGGACAGATCCCTCTGCTGGGCAGATCCCTCTGCTGGGCAGACCCTTCTGCTGACCACCGGGGCCCGCCAGGAGGGCCCGCTGCACCCTGCCCCTGTGGGGCTGCCTCCCATCACCTGGCGGTGACGACGACCTGCCTTCCTCCAAGGAGGCCCGGTGGCAGCGGCGAAGGCCAGCGGGGAGGAGCTGGGGTGGGGTGGGGGCTGCAAACCAGGGCGCAGGGCTCGCGCTTTCCGTGGAGGTGGCACCTGCTGTCCTTGGCCACCGGGCCCCCTCCTCCCTTCCCTTCCCCCGTGGCCACTGCCAGCCATCAACCCTCGTCCCCCCCACAGAGGATGAAATACACGGTGTTCTTTTTAAATCGTCTTTCCTTTGAACCCAGGGTCTCACAGGTGCTTTGCCATTGCTTTAATGCCGGGCTGCACTCCCAGCCCACGTTTTTTTCACTTTTTATTTTGGGCTGAGGTCTCCCTAAGTTGTGCAGGCTGCCCCTGGCCTCGAGCCTGCGAGCCTCCCGCCTCCACCTCCCGAGTGGCTGGGTTGACAGGCGTGAGTCCCCGTGCCGGGCTATGGATGGTGTTCTCCAGCCCGCCAGGAAGAGATCTGCCAGGGGGTCCTGGTCTCGGCTTGAAGCATAGGATGGAGATTGATATTTATTCAGCCACTGGTGTGCACCTGGCCTGCTCCAGACCTGTGCTTCATGGTCAGGCGGCCATGCTCCTGCCAGATGGGCATCTGTTGGGCCTTTTTTACCATCCTTATCTGAGAGGAAGACAGTGAACAGGGTGATGGGGCAGGGAGGCTTCTCTGAGCAGGTGACGCTGGGGCAGAGGACTGAGGAAGAAAAGGAAGAGCTCACCAGGGCGAGGAAGTAGTGTGTGCAAAGGCCCTGGGGCAGGATTGAGTGTGGCTTGTCTGAGGATTAGTGTAGGGGGGTAGGTGTGAGGTGAAGTGGCTGAGAACAGGGGGCAGGAGGGTTCTGGGGAGGACCTTATTTAGATTTTGGGTTTCATCATGAATGCAATGGGGGCCCCTCAGTAGTTTGAGAGGACGGGGTGTAGGAGCTCTGGTGGGTGGGCCATGAGGGCAGAGGAACCCAGGAGGACTTCCGGGAGGAGAGGGCCCGGCCTGGGCAACACCTCGAGATGTGGTACAGAGGGGTGTGTTCTGTGTCCATGATACGTGCCATCCCCTGACCCCCTGGGCCCTGGCCACCTCACCCCCACCTCCTCCCCGTCAGCTCCTCATCTGCCCCTCAGCTGCTTCCTGGGGAGCCCCAGGGTGTGGAGCGCTGTCCCCACACAAGCCTGCTGTGACTGGAGCGCTGCCCTGCACGACCCAGCTTGGACTGCTGTGACCTGGCCTCCTGCTCACTGGGCCCCGTCCGGCCTCTGAGGTTTGCCACGAAGATGTGGGGAGCCTGCGCTGAGCCCTCCCTCCAGGGAGACCTGGGGCTTCCTGGCCCTCTTGCTTGGGTCACACCCATTTGTCCCCTGGACCAGGCTGGGGAGCTCCCAGGGACTGGAGACCAAGTGCTGGATTGTGGGATGCGTGGAGACCGGGGCTTTGTGGGCACCCAGGGGCCCCGTGGGGCACAGCCCGAGGGAGCCCAGCTGGGGAGGCAGCTCCTGGGCAGCTCTGGCCCTGGGACCCCCTCTCCACCCACCCTCGGCTGCACAGCACGCAGGGGCCCCCTGTACCCCAAGAGAAGGACAGCGCGGGCCACATGATAGACAGGAGGGTCTCCTTTATTCCCCTGTCTGCCCAACATCCAGGTGGCCCTGGGGACAGTGAGACGCTGAGCCCCACGTGGGCCAACCTGTACATCTGGAACAGTGGAGTCGGGGAGTTGGGGCTCAGGGGATGCACTGGTCCAAAGACAAAGATGGACTTGTCTCTCTTGTGGCACTGGGAAGGAGAAGGGGGTGCAGACCACCGGGGGGGCACACCCAGGGGTCTCCAGGTGCCGCCACGCCATGCCATGCCCTGCCACATGGGGCACCGCAGCGGGCCTCCTGGCGTCTCCTGGAGTGGCCCCGCTCTGCAGAAGGCACTCAGTGGCACGAGGTGGGGGTCAGGGTCCCGCTGTGGGGTCACAGTGATCCAGGGGCCACCTGCGTCCTCACAGCGGGAACGAGCGGGGTGTCTGTGGAGCGGGCTGCTTCTAGGGCTGGGGACCCCACACGCTGCTGCCCTGTGGCCTCTGGGGGAACCCTCAGGGCCTGGCGCCCCACCTCGGGCCCAAGGTGGGCCTGGCGCCTCGGCTCCGGTGCACATAGCCGGGACGTCCTCAGGGAGCCGTGAAAACCCCGTCCCATGCCACGGGGCGAGTTTAAAACCAGCGACAGGAAGCAGAGTTCAGGTCTCCATGTCACCCGCCCAACCCCGCTTGGGACAGGGTCCCGGGAGAGGGCACCGCCCCGGGGCAATTCGCAGCCCCCGAGGCCATGGCGTCTCCACCGAGCGAAGCACAGGGTTTGGGATGAGCCTGCAGAGCAGGGCTGGAGGCCAGATGCCCCGCCCAGGTCGGGGTGAAGGGCAGCGCGTCCAGGTCGGGCGGCCCTGCGGCCAGGCGTGAGCACCCGGGCCTGTGTGTGCTGTGCAAAGGCCCACGGGCCGGGCCGCTGGCTTACAGGGGCCCTTCTGCGCCCTGCCGGCCCCGCTTCTGATCTCGGGCGCCCTCCTGGACCACAGTGGCCTCCCGCAGTCTCTTCCGGCCCCGGGCCCAGAGCCTGCTCCGGGGCGGCAGCCGGTCTATGCCGAGGACCTTGTGGATCTGCCGGAAGGCCACCAGGCGCAAGGCGCGCTGCGGGCCATGGGGCCCCGTCAGGACGCACCTGTGGACCCTGATCCGGAACCACGGACAGGGCGCTGAGGACAGGGCTGGGGCTCACGTCTGTGGTCCCCAGGACCAGGGGACTCGGTCCCTTCTTGCAACTGCGGAGCACCAGCTGGGCAGCCCAGGAGGAAATTTACCCAGCATGGTGGGGGCTGTGCTGGGAGCCCTGGGAACACGGGCTTTGTTGCCTGGCTAGAGGCCCCAATCCCTGTGTGCTGAGCAATTTGATTTATCCACGATAGTGGGACCCTGGGAGATTTTTTGTGTGGTCGGCTGGGCCAGGAGAACTTATTTTATTTTATTTTGTTTTTTCTTGGTTTTTGTTTCTTTATTTGTTTTTGAGACAGAGTCTGGCTATGTAGCCCAGGCTGGCCTCAAATTCATGATCCTCCTGTCTCAGCCTCCTGAGGGCCAGGATTACTAGGGATTGAAGACAGGGCCTCGTGGATGCCAGGCAAGTGCTCCACCACTGAGCTACACCCCAGCCAAGTTTTTATTTTTTTTATTATGAGACAGGGTCTCGCTAGGTACCCCAGGCTGGTCTGGAACTTTCCATCCTCCCGCCTCAGCCTCCCGAGCGCTGGGATCCCAGGAGTGGCCACTGCGCCTGGCTAGGAGACTTTTCTTATGAAAACATTTGCCTGGCTGGATGTGTCTTGGTCCTGCTGGGGGAGGGGGCACCTGGGACCCAGCAGCCAGGTGGAGCCCAGTATCGGGGCGTCACCTCACTGATGGCTGTGGTTCCAAGCTGCTGGCCCAACGCCAGGCTGGCGCCGCCCTGGAGGCTGTGCTGATGCCCTGGCCTCCTCCTCACCCAGCCTCTCTGCAGCAAGGGGAGGGGGACCCTGAAAAACCAGGGGGGCCGCTGGACGACTCACCCTGCCCCGGCCCGGCCCCTACCTGGGCGCTGGCTGTCACGTCTTCCCGCTGCTGGCGCGTCATGGGCTCGAGTGCGTCGGTCGGGGTCTTCTCGCAGGGGTCCTGCAGCCCCGGCCCGTCTGTGTGGGGGGTGGGGAGGCAAACGTGAGGACAGCGTCGTCAGGGCTCTGGGGACCCCACAGGGCCACTGAACCACGCTGTGGGGCTGCAGGGGTCCACGTGTGGGGTCTGTGCCTGTACCGCAGCGCCCCTGACCGGAGGCCCACATGCCCAGGGCCTCAACCCGGGAGCACGAGGCAGACACCTGGATGACGCATGTGTGGTTACTCAAGTGTCCCACGTGTGGCCCTGACTCCCTCAGTATCCTCCAGGCCACTGAACTCTCTGGGGGCCCCCCTTCCCCGGGTTTGGTTAGTGTCCCCTCTTGGGAGGGCACCTTGGACTTTCTGCTCCCCCTTCTCCTGTTATAGCACTGTGTGGCCTCCGTCCGCACCCCCATCCCACTGCTTCCGATTTCCTTGGAATCCACAGCAACATAATTATTCAAATAAATTTGAATGGGCAGCGCCGGCCACCAGGCCACAAGCTGGCATGTGGGGCTGGGAGTGGGGGCATGGCGGCTCCAGAGAGATCAGAGTGCGGGGCAGGGGTGCAGCCCCCCATCTCACCCGCAGTTCTCTGACCCCTGCCCTGGGGAGTGCATCTGGTCCTGGGCTGCTCCCGGCCTGGGGTGGGCCCTTTCCTTCTGTCTGTGTGGCCAGCCCCCGACTGACCTGCCAGGAGCGTGCCCGTGGCCAGGCACTCCAGGACCCGCCGCACGGCGTCTCCAGGGCCCAGGGGCCGGGTGGCACTGCTCAGCACCTTCTCCACCAGCAGCTCTGTGGCCTAGGGGGGACACTCGGGGAGTCGCTGCGCTTTAGGGGGCCCAGAGCCTGGACTGGCACCAGGATGAGGCCTCGGCTTCCTGCCCCAACACCACCAGCTCTAAGTGACAGCCGCCCGGGCCCCCAGGGCACCCGCATTCGCCTGCCGTCCTGGCCTCCAGACCGCGACAGCGAGCCTGGGCTGTGACCAGAGGCCTCTCCCCCCACACCGGGGCGACACCCCAGATGTCCCACGGGAGCGTCAGGCACAGGCTGGGTCCAGCGCTGGGAGACACAGCCCCACCTGTGCGCCTGTGCGTGTCGTGGGTAGCAGGGGTGGCCCGTGGGCCCCAGCCACAGCCTTACCCAGGCGGGCAGGGCGCCCCAGGGGGGCAGGCGCCGGCGCAGGTCTCGCAGCACCCGGATGACGACGGCGCAGGGCTGTAGGCCGCTGGCTCGCGCCTGGCGGGGAGGCACGGGGTCGGCTCTGAGAGGCCCCAGGAGGACCCCGGGGGAGGCCGCAGGGAGGCCGGCAGGGGGCAGAGCTCCAGCCACCGAGGCCACCTCCAGGCAAGCACAAGGTGGCAGAGGGGCGGGCAGCGGTCGGGTGGCAAAGGACAGCAACTGTGTCCCCAGGTCCCCACCCCAATGCAGCGTGCGCTCCATGCAAGTTTCCCACCCTGGTGGCCAGGGCCCCCTGACCAGCAGGGATCTGGCTGCACCAGGGACCCTCTTTGGGTACCCCCCGGTCAAGGCCACCTGGAGCTGCAGCCCCCTATCCTCGCCCACTGGGCTCTGACCTGGAACCACTTGGCCCTGCGGAGGGCGGCCAGCGCCCGCAGGCACTGCTCCCGGCCCAGCACGTCCCCCATGGCCTCGGGGCGCTCCTCGGATCCTTCTGGAAGGAACAGGACGGTGAGGGCTCAGGGCTGCTGTTCCCGCAGCCTGGGCTGGCTCGGGTCAGCTCGGGGGCCACGGTCCTAGGCATCCACAAAACGCCGCTCCTCGCAGAGGCTCTCACAAGGACCTGGCGGGGTCCCGGAAACCTGCGCTGCGGAGAGCTCTGCCTGGACGCTGAGCGTCATGGGCCCGGCCCTCAGCCCCGTGGACTATATGTGCAGATGGAAAACGGGGCATGAGGCGAGATTTCTAGAAACTTTCAGAAGCCTTGTGAGAAGAGACAGTATGGGATGGTTGATCTTTCCCTTCCTTTCCTTTCCTTTCTCTTTCTTTCTTTCTTTCTTTCTTTCCCCTTTCTTCCTCCCTCCCCCATCCCTCCCTCTCTGTTTCTTTCCTTCCTTCCTCCCTTCCTCCCTTCCTTTCTCTCTGTCTGTCTTTTTTTTTGGCACAGTACTTCATCATTGAACCCAGGGCCTTGCACACCCTTTGCAAGCCCTCTGCCACTGAGCTGCATCCCCAGCCCATTTTAAAATTTCCATTTTGAGAGATGGTCTCGCTAAGTTATGCAGGCTGCCTCCGGCCTCAATCTCTTGATCCACCTGCCTCTGCCTCCTGAGTCGCTAGGATGACAGGTGTGGCCACTGTGCCCAGTAAAATGTGGATTGATTCCAACGTTTCCTGTCACTGTGACACAGGCTCTGGGAGACCTGAAGGCCCATCTTCCCATTCCTATGATTTTCACAAGAACATCCTTAGAGCTGGGCATGGTGCCCTCACCTGTAATACCAGCAGCTCAGGAGGCTAAGGCAGGAGGATTTTGAAGTCGAGGCCAGAGGCAGCCTGTTTACATAACTCAGCGAGACTTTGTCTCAAGAGAAAAAATAAAAAGGTGGTTGGGGGTGCAGCTCAGGGGTCGAGTGCTTGTAAAGCACGTGTGAAGCCCTGGGTTCAACCTCCGGTCCTGTGTGCGTGTGCACATGCACAGGGACCCAGCATGCATGTGCGTGCAAGCGTGCACACACACACAAAGTGATTCTATGTTAATGGTAGTTTGTGGCCCTCGGCTGTGACAAAAAAAAAAAAAAAATCACGAACAGCTTCAAGGATGACTGGATTCTGGAAAACAACCCAGAGACAGTTCTAGAAAATTCTGCAGCTGAGACCTCAGTGAGTGCCCACGTGTGGCAGGTGCCTGCGGGTGACCTTGGCACTCGCTCCTCCAGCCTCGCCGGAAGCCCTCCCCCCTGCTCAGGGTGGCCAATCTGCTTCCAGCTCGCTTGGGCCCCTGTGTCCCAGATGCAGGGTCCCGGGACCAGCATGGTCTGTGGTGGCCCCAGTGACTTGGAGAAACTTGCCAAGAGCTCCCTGTTGCCGCCCCTGTGCCCATCAGGTCTCATCTGCTGGGGGCAGCAGGCCTGGGGCCTCCCTATCCACCCCAGAGGACAAGCGCACAGCCATCATTTCCTCCACCGGCCCCGCCCCAGCCCTGTGTGACCCCTGGCACCGGGGTGTGACGGAAGTGCCAGAAAGCTGCTGTGACCACGGCCTTCCTGCCTCCCGTGGGGGTGCCATGGCCCTGGCCCAGGCATCTGTGGGCCTCTGGAAGTCGGGGGTGGAGAGGCTGCAGGGCTGAGTGGATGGCCCGGCCTCACCTTGTTCCGTGGAGGGGTCCTCCCTCATCAGGGGTGAGGTGAGGGACACGGTGACCTGCATCCTGGGCTCCTCGCAGGAGGAGATGACGATGCTGGCTTCGGAGTCACAGGAGACCTCATACTTGTCCTCGGACACAATCTACAAGGTGCGAATGCAACAGATGGCCGTGTCACGGCAGCCAAAGGTCCCACACGCATAAGCAGGGAGGTGGCTGGTATACGCGCGTCCATCTGTCCACCCTTATGCTCTTGCTGCTTGAACGTCAGGCTCTGCACCAGGTGTCTGGAACCTTGGTGCAACTAAGACACAGCCCAACCCTACAGGGATTCACACATGGGCAAGTACATGCTATTAGGTGCTTCTGTATGTAAAGAAGGCCTATAACTAAATAACAGGACAAACAACTCCATTCAAAAAATACTGGTGAAGGAAATAATAGTTGTCAGAAAAATGACCTTCATGTGCAACGACATAAATCACCAGTATGGCCAGGGAGAACCAAATTTAAGGTGTTGAAAGATGCCATTATCACCCGTGAGGATGATCGCCAGTCTATAGAGTAGCCTGGCCTCCCTGTCTATTATCCCTGCCCTCCACATTCCCTGTGCTCACACTGGAGCCTCCCCTGAAAACACCCCCTTCTCCCATCCCCCAGCCCCTCCTGCTCCGACTCCCACAGTGACGCAGCCCCTTAGGCTCCGTTCACAGAACTGGGGTGGGGGCACCCCAGCTTCCCCAGGGCGTTTGCCATTTTTACAGGGTCCAGGGCTTGTCTTTGCCATGGGGCTGTGGGTTTCCAGACAGCGGGGCCTGAGCCTTCTTCACAAACCCCACTGTATCCATCAGAAAACTGTCCCGTTGCAGGTGCTTAAGAACTGCGGCGTTAAATCTCGGGGGCAGAGCACGTCGCTCTCCTGCCTGGACCCTCCGGCACCCCCCTTCCCTGTGAACGCAATCCTGCCTCCCCGCACGGCCTTTGGGTTCTGCTTGATCTGGGACCCTGTCTCCTCCCACCCACCTGTCCCTGTCATTCCTTTGGCCTCTGCCAGTGCCGGCCTTTGCTGTGGGACGTCGACCCCCGAGGACACACGCCTCCCCCACCCTTCTGAAGTAGCCCCCAGTTCTCCCCAGCTGCACCTGGCTCTGCTTTTTTTGTGTTGGTAACCAGGAGGGTGGTGGGGCTATCTGTCTGTCTATCTGGGTGTCTGCCCAGTACCCTGTCAGTCTCGGGGAGCCAAAGGGGATTCTGGGGAACAGGACGGACTCAGGCAGGAGACGCCGCTCTGGGATCAGATTCTTTGTCAACCCAAGATGGCCAGATTCCATCACTGCACTGTTTCTTCTGTCTCCAACGATTACTTTTCCTTCCAAAAGTACAAAGAACCACTGTCTAGAGACAACGCAGGGGCCGCCCCACGGCTCCCGCCTCCCTCTACGCCTTCCTGGTCTCACCAAGCTCAGGGCTGTGATCTCTGCAAATGTTTTCCTTGCCCTTTTGATCCCTTTTATCCCATGTATTTGTTTGTGTTTTGAGACAAGGTGTCACCAGTTAGCCCAGGCCTCCCTGGAACTCGCCATCCTCCCGCCTCAGCCTCCCAAGCAAGCACTGGGGTCCCAGGAGTGGACACCGCGCCCGACCCACGTTATCCCCTTTGAGGGTGGCTGCAGTTCCATCGGGTGGACATGACATAAGCTCCTGTCCCAGAGGGTGGCACAGTCTGATGGGGTCTGGGGTTTGGCCTGCACTTCCTTGGTGATGGGACCCTGAAGATGCCACGCACCCTCTCTGTGACGTCTATGAAAACCAGCTCTGGCTGGATTCTAATGGTGACGCCAGTGGTTTCTTATAACCCATGGCCGGAGCAAACGCTCCCGGGGAGAGGGTCACCCGGCGCCCGCCCTACCGACAGCTCCCTCGGCAGCTGCTCCGCGATCCTCCGCACCAGGGCGCTCGTGGGCTTCTCGGAGCAGAGCAGCGTCAGGCGCACGCTGCGGTCCCCACGCAGGACGAGACCCTTGGCCAGGATGCCAACCCGCATGACGCCTTTCAGGACCCGAGGCGAGGTTGCCACTCCACTGTCGAGACAGAGCCGTGGCCACGCCATCAGGGCAGGGCATGGCAGACCCACCCTGGCCGGCCCGCTCACGGTCCTCCGGGGACCTGGGCAATGCCTCGGCTTCCTCATCTGTAAGGTGGACGCCGCACCTTTGTCAGGGGCACTGGCTGGCATGGAACGAAATGTTACGACAACGTTGTCCCCAGGATCCCTGCCATCTGCTGCCACCCAGCCAGCGCAGCAGTGACCGGGACCCTTGCAAATATTCTATTGGGTAAAGGGACTTAATTTTTGGCATCTGTGGGTGTCTTTGTGGTTATCCACATGGATACGTCCGGAGACCCTTATGGCAAATGGCGCAGCATTTGCACAGAGCCCGGGCACATCCTTTGTTTTTGTTGTTAGGTGCCATTGAGTCGTATCGACTCATAGCGACCCTCATAGGGTTTTCAATGGCTGACTGTTTCGGGATTGCCTTGGGAGTGGATTGCCATGTCCTTCTCCCATTTTTACGGTGTTGGGAATCGAATTCAGGATCTCAGAGACTGCAGAGTGGCGCTCTACCAACCGAGCTAAATCCCAGCCCTGGCGCATGCTTCAGTGGACTTTAAGTCACCTCTAGATGACTCATGCCTGCAGCCATAGCCCTGTGGAATCCGATCCCGTCAGATCTAGGAAGCTAAGCAGGGTCGGGCCTGGTTAGTACCTGGATGGGAGACCGCCTGGAACACCAGGTGCTGCAGGCTTGGGAGAAGGACCTGGCAACCCCCTCCCAAAAATCAATCTGTCATTGAAAACCCTATGAACAGCAGAGAAGCACTGACAATAGTGTTTCCCCTGTTGTACAGAGGGTCGCTATGAGTCGGATACCGACTCGACGGCACCTAACAACAACCTAACAGATGACTCATGCGATCTGACGGGATGTGAATGATGTGTATACAGTTGGTACACTGTGTTACTGAGGGAGTAAAGGCAAGAAAAGAATGTACATGTTCAGGACAGATGCAATTGTTGCAACTATTTCCAGTTACGGGGCTGGGGTTTAGCTCAGGTGGTAGAGTGCTGTTCCACGCTCTCTGAGGACCCAGGTTTGATCCCCAGCACCATAAAAATGGGAGAAGGACCTGGCAACCCACTCCCAAGGCAATCCTGAAACAGTCAGCCACTGAAAACCCTGTGAGGGTCGCTCCGAGTCAGACTTGACTCGATGGCACCTAACAACAAATTTTCAATCTGCAGAGGGCAGAATGTCCTCGGGCCAGTGGCTGTGGGGGTCTCTTCCTTGCAGGCCCCCCTGTTCACGCGAGTTCCTCGTGAACGTCTCACTGGCTCCAGGGAAGGACAGAAAGGGTCTTCGTGCCTTTGGCTCATTCAGGTGGAGATGAATCAGGAGCCCGCGAAGACACTCGGGTTTTGTAAGTCATGTGTGTGGCACGGGGCCTTCCGTGGATCGAAGGCCGTGGCAAAAAGCCGCCACCTATGTTCAATGGATTCAGAAGGTATGAAAGGGCACACGGAATGCCAGTCCATTTGTGGGAAATGTCTAGGACAGGTGAATCCACAGGCCCGGAGGGTGGGTTCCTGGGACCAGCGGGCATTAATGTTTAGTGGGACAGAGCTTCTGCTCGGGAAGAGAAGATTTGGAAGGTGGACAGTGGGGACAGCTGTCCAGCCATGAGCATGTGCTAAGGCTGCTGGGCTGTGCGCTAAAATGGTGAATTATTTTATTATGTATATTTTGCCACTATATATATATTTAAAAAAATCAGGCAAGGCATTGATGGCACACAGCTAGGATCCCAGCACTCGGGAGGCTGAGGCGGGAGGATGGCGAGTTCCAGGTCGGCCTGGGCCTCGAGAGACCTTGTCTCAATCTCGGGAGACCTTGTCTCCAGGTGGGAGCAGAGCCGGGCGCAGTGGCCATGCCTGGGATCCCAGCAACTGAGGCCCAGGCAGAGCAGATGGGGCTGAGCCCCAGTGGGCCTCAGCGTGGTCCCCCCACAACCCACAGCCCCAGAGCCGGGACTCCCCATCACCTTTCCTGGCCTCCCTCTTCCGCTAGGCTTTCCTGCTCCTCGGCCAGCGTGTCAGACACCAGCCGCAGCGCGCGCTCTGCGTGGGACACAGCTGTCTGGATGGCCTGCAGCTCGCCCTCCGTGGGGTAGATGGCCGCGTGCTTGTGCATGACGTGCCTGTCATCGCTGGACTCCGGCCGCCGCCCGGTCTGTAGGGAGAGGCCGTCCTCGTCAAGGGTGGGCGAGGGCTCTCTTACCCAGCGGGGCCAGGGACTCGAGGACCCGCCATGTCCTGGAGGCACTCAGAGCCCTGCGGGTGGCCAGAGGTGGCAGAGGGTCTTCAGAGCCGGGGGCGCTTCTAGGAGCAGCAGTGGTGGGCAGGTGGCGGGCGCAGAGGGCTCAGCTAGGGCAGTGTCTGGCTCACAGTGAGTGCAGAGCCTGTGGGGTGGCGACCAGGGAGGACCCCGGGTTCCTGTCAGCTGCAGGGAACTTGGGCCCGAGTCGGGGGCAGGTGGCTGCCTTAGTGACCTCCTTACACTTCCAGACCTGAGGCTGTGAGTGAGGCGGGCGCGACCCCTGAGCAAGTGGAGCCTAACGGCCACCCTTGTTGTTGTTGTTGTTGTTAGGTGCTGTCAAGTCGGTATCCGACTCATAGCAACCCTCATAGGGTTTTCAATGGCTGACTGTTTCAGGATTGCCTTGGGAGTGGATTGCCAGGCCCTTCTCCCATTTTTGCGGTGCTGGGAATTGAACTCGGGATCTCAGAGACTGCAGCGCAGCACTCTACCAACTGAACTAAATCCCAGCCCCAACGGCCACCCTTAGCTCTGCCAAGACAGATGCTCCAGGAGTGCGGCGGCAGCCAGAGTGGGGACAGATGGTGGAGAGGAGGCTTCCGCTGGTGCATGCTGGCCTGGGGCTTCAGGAGGCGGAGGGGGTCTGGACCCCGGGCATCACGGGAGCATGAGGAGGTGGCCGGGTACCTACCCGGCGTGAGGCAGTGGTTGCCCCTTGCCTGCCCTCCACAGACGGCGACGCCCAGGTGGGCGACACCAGCGGCTGCTGCTCCTCCTCCGGGGCTCGCGCCTGCTGCTCCAGCCGCTTGCGATGCTCTTCATGCTGCCTGCACGGACCAGGTGGGGACGGTGGGTGTGGGGTCATGGGGAGCCCCGGTCCAGCACCGCCGACCTGCTCCCACCTCAGGCCAGTCCAGGTGGCCTCCAGGGCCCCCACTCCCCACCCAGCCCTGCCAGCTCCTGCTCGGCTCCCCAGACCTGACGGCGCAGGCCCTGCACAGCACCTGCTGCATGCTCGGGAAGACCTGGGGCAGAAACCAGCAGGTGACAGGCCCTGAGGGTAGACGAGGCCCCAGGCTGCGCAGCCGCTGGCCTGAGGACTGTCCCAGCGCCTCCCTACTGGGATTTGCTGCTCTTGGACCCTTCAGCAGTCAGACACCGTGTGGAAGGTGCCCTGGGAGGGTAGTAAAGGGTGAAGGAGGGCCGTGACGGTGTCCTGTCAGGGCACAGCGTGGATGCCAGGTGGCTCTGCACCTCAGGGTTCTGTGCACGTGCAGGACCTCTCCTGCCGTCTGCTGCCACCCAGCCAGCACAGCAGTGACTGGGACCCTCCATGATCTGTCCACCCCAAACGGCTGCCCACCCAGGGAGGAGTAGTTGGCCCTGAGAACAGCCAGCGAGTGGCCCTGACATCTGTCCCCAGCTGCAGTGGGGCCAGGAGCCCCAGGGGATAGCGGGAGGGGCTGGGAGGGCCCGGGGAAGGTGGAGCGCAGTCACCTGAGCTCCGAGCGCCAGCGCTGCCGCGCGTCCTCCAGCTGCTCCTGGGCCAGCTGCCGCTGTCTCTGCAGCCGCTCGGCCAGCGCCTTCTGCACCCTGCTGCTGGGCCTGGCAGCCACCGGGAGACTAGGGTCCACCTTCTTCTGCAAAGGCAAAGCCATGCGTGAGCTTGGGGCCGTACTCGAGGGGCGCAGGGAGCCCCAGGCCAACCCCCTCCTGCTGGCTGCTCTCACAGGACCGTAGGGTCCTGACCCCCAGGGTCTCACAACTACTCATCCCAATAGCAGTGGGGGTCCGGAGCTAAGGTCAGCCGTGTCACAGCCCATACAGGTTGCAGCAGGCACGGGGGCAAGGCCGCCCGTGGCTGCGTTCCTGACAAGGCGGCAGGAAGCCAGCTCTGGGCACCACGGCGCTCTGAGCAGTGCCTCACGAGGGGACCATGACAGAGCCTGCCTGGACAGCCTACGGGGCCACCATGTCACTTGGCCACAGGACCTTCCGGGACCACCTCCATCAGGCCATAGGTGCTGTTGACTGAGCCGTCATTACTCAGCACGTGACCATATCAGTGAAAAAAATGGACCATCTTGGAGCATTGCTGATAACTCAACCCAAGGGCCCTTCTTGGGTAACAGAACCACGCACTCCCTGCATAGGCAATGCACCCAGGCAGAAGCCAGCCTGGAGGTGTTCTTTATGGTTTCACAGTTTTAGTTTACAAGTCACCCTGCAAGTGTCCGGCATGACTAACAGTTAAGACATTTGCCAAAATAATGCACGAATGTCATCGTTTCACACCCACCCCTTACTTATCACCTATTTATCTGTCCATCAACTTATCCATCACCATCCCCCCATCCTTATACCTGCCCATCCACCCACCTGCCCACTCATCCATCCATCCATCCACCCATCCACTCATCTATCCATCAATTCATCCATCTGCCCACTCACCCACCCACACATCCATCCACCCACCCATCCATCCACCCATCCATTCCTTAGCTCCTGACTCATCTGTGGTGGTGGTAGGTGAGGCCCTGTTCCAAAATGTGGACTGTGGGTCAGGGTGGGGGCCCTGCCTTTGCTTGTAAGGACACGCAGGAGGGACCTGTGAGGGACCCACACCTAAGGGAGCCAGAGGAGTGATGGAGCTGTCCCTGAGGTGTGCTAGGTGCCTGCAGGGCGCCCCACACTACAGCTCTTTGGAAAGAGCCGGCAGGCTTGGGGTGGGCAGCAGCTCCCAAGCTGGCTGAGGGCACGTGGACCCTCAGCAAAGGGGCTGGAGAGGCAGCGGGCTGCATAGTCATCCCAGTGCCCAGCGGCCCACGGGCCCGGAAGTGCCTGCCACCCAGAGCTAGGTCTCACGAAGGCAAAAGATGCACCTTGCAGCGGGGAGTAACACGTAGGCAACCAAAGCCACTGCCTCTCACCACGGGCGGAAAAGACCTAACCGCAGAGCCCCGCCCTTACACGGAAGCCACACCCACACCCCTGAGTTCCGCTTGTCTGCCTCTCAGTCCCGCCCACCTGCTCTTCAGCCCCGCCTCCACCTTCCCCCAGCAGAGCCCTCGGCCAGCTCCGGGCACCCCCGCTGGACGCACCCGGTACTGCAGCCGGTGCCTGCGCCCGGCCACGTGCATGTCCTTGGCATTGGAGTCGTTGAAGCTGCACTCGCACAGCTTGCAGCGGAACCGAATCACCTTCCCTTCATCGTTCCACACCTAGGACGCAAACACAGCTGCCCTCTCGCCAGGCGCCAGGCCCGGGAGGACCAGCGACGCCACCAACACCCGGGGAGCTGAGCGTGCAGAGCCCGACTCCACCCACCACGTGCCCTTCCCGGTCCCTCAGTCCCTCGGGCTCCTGGGAGTCTAATCTCAATAGAGTGGCGGGCTCTCCAGATGCCTGGTCCTAGCTGGCGTGGCCGTTTTGCCCTGGAGAGAATGTGCAATGCTGATCTGGCCCAACCTGAACCCAAATGCAGGGTCTCCCTCTGCTCAGCCCCCGGCCCATGTATCCAGGAACAGTCTGTGTGTCACTGGGACACTTGGGGAGGCTGGGACCCCAGGCGCCGCCTCGAAGCTTAGCCCTCTGTCAGGTTCTCTTTAAGGGTACAGGGCCTGGTGGCTTCACGGCCTTGACCCACCTCCTCCACGTAGTCCAGGCCCACGGGCTCTGTGTCCCCGCTGTCCCCAGAGGCTTCCCCTGGGCCCCACTGGGCAGGCGGTTCTCCAGGCCCTTCCGCCTTGGGTCGGGCGGGTTTTCCATCGCCGGGTCTGCTGTGCACTCCCTGCAGCTCCGGCTCCGGAGGCCCTGAAAGGGGACAGCCGTGCTGTAGAGCTGCTCTGGACTGGAACTCCGGCCGGCCGCAAGCTCAGTCTCTTCCCGTGCTTTCCCCTCCCGAGGTGGTGGTGGGAGCCATCCTGGTAGCTGGCCTCACCGTCCTGTGCAAGTCCTCAGGGTCAGGATGGAGTCACCATGCCAAACCCCAAGGGAGGCAGCAGGGAGGTCGTGAGGGCCGCTCCTGCTTCTATTCATTGTCCCACACGCCCCACCCGGGGCCCACCCTGCCTGCCCTTAGCACCTGACCACAGAGCTGCCGACCCTCTACCCTCACCAGTCGGGTGGCCACCTCCTACAAGCTCTGAAAGTCCCTGTGACCTTTTGTGGGTTCCTCTGTCTGAAAAACACTGTCAGCCTTGCTTTTGTGCTCTGGACACAACAGCCCATGTGTGACCGGTGACCGGATAGCACGCATTCCAGCCATTGTTTATTCTCAAGTCCAAGTTCCCTTCCCGGGGCTGGGTGTCCACGTTTTTGACTCTGACTCACAGCTTCGGGAGTGCCTGCGCCTTGCTGAGTGAGCAGTGGGCCCAGCTGAATCCCAGCAGGGAAAGCCCTGGGTGCGGGGCCCTCCCATGGGGAGCCTGCGCACAGTACACCACGCACAGCCCTCAGCCCACTGACTGGGGAGCAGCCGCTGGACCTACGGTCCTGTTTCACCTTGTGAACCAGGCACATCGCCAGGGCCGCAGGAGAGAGAAATAGCTTTGTTATCAGCACTCCCTGCAGGCATGGTGGCGCACGTCTGCCCAACCCTTGGGAGGTGGAGGCCGGAGGACCGCATGTTCTGGGCCAGCCTGGGCTACACAGCAAGACCCTATCTCAAAAAAACCAAGGCCTGAGGGTGTGGCTCGGTCGGGGAGCGCTGGCCTGGTGTGTACAGGATGCTGGGCTCCAGCCCAGCACCGCAGGAAAAGTCCTGTTATTCAAGACACTGCGCTACTGAGGCCAAGGTAATAGAATGAGACCCTCCCGGCCGCCACAGAGCCTGGTGGTCCTGAGCAGGGACTGCGGGGCACAGCTGGGCTGGGATTCTGTCCCCACCACGTGCTGTGTGGCCTGGGGTGGCACTGGACTAGTGACAGAAAGGACTTGAGGGGAAAGCCAAAGAGGTTAAAATGGGGCTGTGTGTGCACTCATCTGTTAGCAGAGCCCCAAAATGGGTGGGGAGAAATGGCCTCGCCGCCTCAGTTTTTCTTTTTAGTTTTTTTTTTTGGGGGGGTGTACTGGGGGTTGAACCCAGGACCTCACGCCTGCATGCTCTGCAAGTGCTGGACCACTGAGCGGCACCCTCAGCCCTGTTTTTTTTTTTTTTTTTTTAACTTTTTGAGACAGGGTCTTGCTAAATTACGCAGACTGCCTCTGGTCTCGAACTTGAGATCCTCCTGCCTCTGCCTCTCTAGCTGCTGGGATTACAGGCGTGCTCCCAGCTTGCTCGTTTTGTTTTTAAAGACATGGTCTTGCTATGTCGCCCAGGTCGCCTTGGAACTCTCCATCCTCCTGCCTCAGCCTCCCGAGCACTGGGATCCAAGGGGTGGCCACTGTGCCAGGTGGGTCCGTCCATTTCATCCGTTGGGAACGTCCTGTCCCCCGTCCTCCCACCCCATCCGTAGCTTAAGTTCCTGCCTGAGAACATGTGGCCCCCTCCTCCTCCACATGCCCCCCCAAATTAACCAAAAGTCACTTCTCACCGAGGGAGCAGGGGACGCAGGGACAGCCAGGTGCATGTGGGCCCCGCCTCGCAGGGACACATACCCTTGTGTGGGGCCGCGGGTCCCCTGGCCGGCGCTTGCCTGGCGCCGGTGTGGGGCTTGGCCCCGGCCTCAGCGGTGCTGTCCATGGCCCTGGCGCCGGGCTCCCGGGGACGAGTGGGGCTCCTTGGCGCGGGCTCGATGGTGGGGATGGGCTTCCCCAGCCTGGTGTGCAGCTTGAAGACCTGGAAAAGACCCACTGCTCCTTCAGGGCCGCCCTCGGGACACAGGCAGAGGACCCCGCAGGGAGGCCAAGGAAGGGGTCATGGGCCCCTGTCCCCAGGCACGTGGGGCCTCCAGAGTTCCCCCTGGAACGCTCCCACCTGCTCAAGCACTTTGCCCTGTGTCCACGCCCTGTTCCTCTTGCACCAGGCGCCTCCTGCTCTCCCACGCCCCCGCTGGCTCCCGCTGACATTGCTGTCCAACTCCACCATGTCAGGGGTACCTGGCTCTCTTTCCCACCCCCCAGCCCAGGGCCCTGGATCTGTGAGTGGGGGCCCCCCCGCCAAGACAGACGCACGCACACGGTCCTGGACACATGGCCCTGTTCTGTGTGGGACGAGCCCATGCCCATGTGTACAGATCCATGTTCCAGTCACAGACATCAACCACGGCCAGCTGAAGGGACTTATGCAAGGTTCCGGTGGACAAGGAATGCAGCGTGGCCCCTGGCGTTGGCACCCATGGCCACTCCCCACACCCCTGCCAGCTCTGAGTCCCTGGTGCTGACGGTGCAGCCTTGCCCCCAGCCCCAAAGCGGCTGCAGAGGCCCGGAGATGTCTTCACCAGGAACTGGCCTGGAGCCAGGCACGGCGGCCCATGCTGGTAATCCCACAACCTGGGGATCGTGAGTTCTAGGACAGGGGCAGCTTGTGTCACTTTGCGAGACAACAAGGAAAAGGGGGCCGGGGCGCAGCGCAGTGGTGGAGCACTTGCCTCGCGCGTGTGAGGCCCTGGGTTCAACGCCTTCGTACTGAAAAAAAGAAAAAAGACCCAGCCTGGGAGGGGCAACCTGCAGCCCTGCTCCTGTGCAAAGGTCCTGGGACAGGAGGCCGCTTGGTCAGTGGCCTGGGGCCCCTGCGGGTGTCTTGTCAGGGATGTCTCCCAGGGCTTCCCAGCCCTGAGGCTCAGTGACCACCTGGGACCCAGGCAAGTGTCCCAGGGCTGTTAGCAGGGCCACTCTGGGGTGGGCTGGTTCTTTGGAGAGGCCCTGCTGCTGGCGGCGGTGCAGGGGCAGTCTCGTACCTTCTGGTGCTTGGCGCCTCTGATGTGAGCGGCGTAGGCATCCGCCCCGGTGCAGGACACGGCGCAGAGGCCACAGCGCAGAGGGCCTGGGGCCCCATGGGGACTGCTGCTGGGCTGCGTGGCCGTCCTCTGAGCTGCCTCCTTCTTCCGGTGCTTCTGCCCTTCCAGGTGGTCCCGGTAGGTCTGAAGCAGAGAGGGAGGGGTGACCTGAGAGCCTGTCACCCCACATCCAGCACCACTCCACCCCCTGCGGGCTCAGCTGGCCAGAATCCAGCGGGGGATGGAGGCCGCTGGCCCGTCCTCCACCCCCAGAGTCCCAAGGCTTACGAGGGTCACTTTATTAAAACCCACTGGACAGACTCAGAAGTTTGGACTAAAAGAAAAAGAGAAGTCCTTCCCTTTTTAGAATTAAGGATTCTTTTTTTGTTTCATGTTTGTTTTTGAGACAGGGTCTCACTATGCAGCCCAGGCCGGCCTGGAACCTGTCGTCCTCCCGCCTCAGCCTCCCGAGCCCTGGGATCCCACGTGGGGACCACCAGATGGGCTAAAAAGAACCAGTTTCTTAGTAACTGGGTTTTCTGCGTCAGACTTCCGGTGCGAGCTTCTCTAGTGACGTGTGCACACTGGCTTGGAGAACTGCTGAGAAAGTGGCGCCTCCGCGTGTGGGGAAGCACGGTGAGTCACAGGCTCATGCGCTGGGGCTGCTACACCCAAAATATCTGACAGCCCACAGCATGCACGGAATCCCATGCACATTTCTTGTAATGCTGAAAACGAGGCCAGCCACAGCCCACAGGCAGCACGCAGGCCACTGAACCCACGCACTCTTGCCACACCAGGAACGAACTCCCCATAGAATGAAACGCCTCCAGAAACAGACAAGGAACCTGCACCGTGGGTCGATTCTGGGGAGAAAAAATAGGAGGCAGAGGCAGGGAGGATGCAGAGGGCAGACGGACATGCCGCTGTGCGCTCTTTGGAATTTCGGAAACTTGAACTTTGCCAATACACTGAGCAACAACGTAAATACACACAGGCTCACAAGTTAGGAAAAGAGTTGCCTGTGGAACAAAAGTCGGTCAGGGTATGTAGCAAGTGCTACACTGAATTACTTCCGGGTGGAGAGGCTTCCCGGCTGCTTTTGGCTTGGGATGTGGTTAACCCCTGCCACGGGTCTGCTTGTTGTGCTGGAGGTGCTGGCGTGTTGCTGCGATGCTGAAAGCTATGCCACCCATATTTCAGAGGCCAGCAGGGCCACCCATGGTAGACATGTGTGAGCTGAGCGTCCAGACTAAGACACACTAGGGAGAAGGGCCCGGCAGCCCACTCCAGAAACAATTAGCCATCGAAACCCTATGAATAGCAGAGAAGCACTGTCAGATATGGTGCTGGAAAATGAGCTCCCCAGGCTGGAAGGATTTAAGGAACAACTGGGGAAGAGTTGCCTCCTCCAGGTAGAGTCGACCTTCATGATGGGAATGGAGTGAAGCCCCCGGAACCTCCATTTGCTGATGTGGCATGACTCAAAATGAGGAGAGACACAGTGGCTGCAACAATGGGATCAAACATTAAAAGATGGTTTGCATGGCACAGTGTTGGGGAGTGTTCAGGTTGGTTGAACATACAGCTGCTATGAGTTGGACCCAACTCAACAGCACCCAACAACAACAAAATAAATCACATGGGCTCCCAAAATCTTTGATGTGATTTCTGGCTACATCACTCACTCTTTTTTGTTTTGAGACAGCGTCTCAAAATCCCATGAGGAGGCTGAGGCTCAGAGAGGCTGTGCTTCCTGCCCGGGTCACCAGCCGGCCAGTGGCAGGCTGGGTGATGAACCCAGGAGGCGAGTGGGCCTCAGAGCCCACACTGGGTGCCCGTGAGGTGCCCAGTGGAAGGAATATCACGTGCCCACCTCGGCGATGCTAGAAGAGTCTGGGATCGTAGGAGAGGCTTGATGTTTGGCTCAAGGTGCCAACGAGGACATAACTTAGTGTAGCTGGCAGATGGGCATGATACAAAATGAAAATCCCAGAAATGGCCAGCTGGGCAAGCGCTTCCTCTGGCTGCCGGGCGTGTGTGTCACAATGGGAAGGGGGCTCGGGGCCATCCAGGGACCTTGCAGAGGCCAGTGTCCCTCGCACCAACTGACGGAGGCCAGGGAAGAGCCAGGCCTGTAAGGGGAGAGTCGGGGGTGCTGTCCTCTCGGCCCCCGTCCTCAGCGGTCCCCAGGGCCTGCGTGGCGTTCTGGGGGCTCCTCGTGCGCCTCCACAGGCTGCGCTGCTGGACTCTGCATTTCTGCACCCTCCGGGGCTTCCTTCCCCAGTGTGGAAAATGACACCAGATCGGGGTCTGTGTTTTGCCAACACAGCGCTGTGAAGTCGAATGTGCTTTCTGGGGAAGGAGCCCACACTTTCCCCCTCTCCATCCTTTGTTTTATTTGCTTATTTATTTTGGGTGCGTGGGATCAGGCCCAGGGTCTCGCACATATTAAACAAACGCTCCGCCTCTGAGCCGCACCCCCAACCCACTGTGTATTTTGTATCTCGAGATAGGGTCTCGCTCAGTCACACAGGCGGCCTCTGGCCTTGAACCTGCGTCCTCCCGCCTCTGCCTCCAGAGTGCTGGGCGTGGCCATGGTGCCTGGCTCCACCCCTACCAGGAGACCAGAGCTCTGGAGGCTGAGACAAGGTCTCCCCCCAAGCTCAGGCAGGCCTGGAACTCGCCATCCTCCTACCTCGGCCTCCTGAGCGTGGGGATCCCAGGCATTGCCACGGCGTCTGGCCCCAGCCCAGGATTTTGCTGGGTTATATCTGAGCTCTAGGACCTGGAGCGCATGTGCGATACAGAGATCCTTCACAGGCCAGCCCACGCCTCCTGCCTCACACACACACACACACTCACACACACACGCGCGTGTGCACGCATGTGGTTTCGGCTCAGCAATGCCCCCTCGCCTTCACATCCACCTGTGGCTGCATAAACAGGGCCCCCCAAGGGCTGCCACTGCTGGCCGCCTGGTGGAAGCTCCGCCTCCCTCTCTGTACCCTGTGTCCCATGCCAGAGGCCACCTGGGGACAGGACCCCAGCTGGTGGCTGGCAGTGGTGCCAGCTGTCTGGTTTCTTCCTGTTTCACAGCTGCCCCGCACTGTGTGCCAAGGGCACCGATTGGCCTTTCTCTGACAGTCACCGACCTTGACCGTGGCCGCTCCCGCTCAGTCCTGACCTCTGCTCGCCATGGGGCTGTGGGGACCCCCGGGGGCCCTGGTAGCCTGTCCCAGGGCGGGGCTGACCTGCGGCCCTGCGCAGCTGATCCTGCAGACCTCGCAGTAGTGCAGCGTGGGGCCAGGCCTGGGTTTCGGGCCCTTGCCCAGGAACGGCGGCCTCTCCATGAAGCTGCCTCTGTCGCCTGCCAGGCCGTCCCACAGGGCTGAGTCCTTGGGCACTAGAGTTGGGGATGGCAACCCGGGACCCGGTCGGCGGGGCCGGTGGCTGCGGCAGTTGCAGGTGTCCCTGGAGTGGCGAGGACCGCGCCAGGCTGGGCACCAGAGGAGGCGGGTGGTAAGGACTGGCGGCCGGGTACGTGGACCTGTCCTAGCCGGTGAGACTCAGGCAGCCTGGTCCTGCGAGGGACAGAAGCCACAGAGGGGAGGAGGATGCTGATTTCCACCAGGCTAACCAGGGAGCAGACGGACAGCCTGTGCCAAAAGGCGTCGCTGGGGACGACGCCTTGATGGGTCTGGGGTCAGCGGGGATCGTGCGAGGGCAGCATGGCAAGGGTGGGCTGTCACATTGGGGCAGAGGCCTTGGGCTGGATGCTCAGGGCCAAGGACATGCGCTGGTGGGTGCCTTTGCCTTTGCCCCCTGCCTTTGGGAGGGGCTACCTTGGCGGTGACTGTCATTGGGCGGCCAGTGGCCTCCTTTGCCCCTAGAGAGCAGGGAGGGGCTCTCTGCAGAGCTGCCCCTCGCCATTGCGTCCCCGGCCAGCCTGAGCCTTGGCCTGGCCCGGGTTCCGCTGGCTGGAGTTCAACGGAAGTTTAAAGCTGAGCCACAGGCCCAGCAATGACTCACCCTGAACCTGTCCCAGCCACCTTTCCAGCTCCAGCTTTGGTGTGTCCCACAGCGGCGGGGTGGGAGAAGGCTGGGGTGGGGGGGGTCCTAGGTTAGCTCCTCTGTCTCCCTGGACCACCCAAGTCCTGGGCAGAACTCCCCTCCCTCCTGCTAGAAAGCACCCTTGGAAAACACGGCAGCGCTGCTGCTTTTCCTTTTCTGGAGGCAGAGCCTCACTCTGTGGCCCGGGCTGGCCTTAAACTCATCATCCTCCTGCCCCAGCCTCTGAGGGCTGGGATCACACTGAGGGGCCCCCCACGCCCAGCTTCATTTCTGTCTCCCTCTCCCTCTCCCTCCCAGGCCTAACAACTCGCCAGGGTGGCGGGTGGATTTGACACTCAGCTGCTGCGCAGGAATCTCTACCCGGGGTCTCCCCAAGATGCATGATCTGCTCGCCCCGCCCGCCCAGACACTCACCTGGCTGGCACAGAGAGTCCTCGGCCCCAGCCCCGCGCCTGGGCTGGTGGGCAGCAAAACTGTGATGCTGCCTGTCCTCAAAGGCCCCGGTGGTCATTGGCGGTGCGTAGCTGTAACCATGCTGCGTGCAGGTTTCCAAGGACAGAGACGGACAGAGGGAAGCAGCTCAGGGCCCTGGGGTGCGTGAGAGGGTCCGCCCCACACTGCATGCCCCCACGTCCGTTCCGGGTGTGCTGACCCCTGCTGCTTGGTCCTGGTTGGGGTGTTGGGGACACGGCAAGGAGCGAGGTGGACGCAGCAGCTTTGGGGGAGCTGAGGATAATTCCAAGAGCCTGACTGGGTGGACAAGGGGACCCTAGGTGGGTGGAGCAGGTGCAGGGGGGTTTGGAGGGAGAGGTCACAGGCCTTGGGAGGGAGGGAGAGATGGAGACAGAGGGGAAGGGGCCCGATGGCCACTGGGTTTGGGGGACAGGTGTCTCATGATGCTGCTCATGTGAACCAGGCGTGAGGGGTGGGTGGCAGGAGGTGGGTGGGGCATGGCCAGGTCTGCAGGTCCCGAGCTCCAGGATCCAGAAGGTGGGGCCACCCGGCAAACGAGTCATCACCCAGGCTGGGCACCAGGCAGGGGACAAGGCCTGCACATCTGTCCCCAGCAGGTCCGCACGGCGCCCCACACGAGGTATGAATGTGGCGGTTCCCACGAGAGCAGGAAACTGTCCCCTTGGGAAGTGACTCTGATCTGATTTCCCCTACCTCAGGGACACGGGCCAGAAGATGTCACCATGCGGGGGACGTGAGGAGGGGTTCTGAGAGCGGCCCTCTGCCCCCCCCCCCCGCCGCTACACAGCACTAGCCGGGGGGTCCCGCGTAACGCCAGGCAGCGGGGTACCTGGTAGGTGGGCGCGGTGGTTGGCTCCAGCACGGGATCCTGGGGCCAGCTGGGGGAAGTGAAGTCCTGGCCAGAGGGGGGCTGGCAGCAGCTGTACCCGGCTGGGGCTCCCGTTGCAGGTGGCTACGCTGTGGGGACAAGCCCGAGGCTGGTGGTGGGGTCCATCCCGGGAGCGGGCTGTGCCGCGTGGCTGGCTCAAGCGGCCGGGAGGGGAAAGGCTGAGGGAAGCTGGGGGCTGCAGCCACGAGAAACATGAGGGCCCCCAGTGGAGCAGGCGGCCTCACGGCATCGCAGCAGCTCAGCTCGGATGCCCGGAGACCGGGGCTCCAGACGCAGCCACCCTGACCCTTAACTGGTGTCATCAAAAAGATCGACTCTCTCAGGGGTCGCCCAAGACCACTAAACAAAAATCCTTTTGTTACTGAAGATTTTTTAAAGGTTTAATTATGGTGCTATATGAACATAGCTTTTTTTTTTTTTCTTTCTTTCTTTTTATTTTTATTTTTTTTGTGTGGTGCTGGGGCTTGAACCCAGGGCCTTGCGCTTGCATGCTTGGTAAGTGCTGGACCACTGAGCCGCACCCCCAGCCTGTTTTTACTATTTGAGACAAGGTCTTGCTAAATTATGTAAACTACTTCTGGTCTCGAACCTGCAGTCCTCCTGCCTCTGCCTCCCAAGTTGGTGGGATTACAAATGTGCGCCACTGCACCCGGCTTTCTTTGGGGGGTTTTCTAGACAAGGTCTCGCTGTGTAGCTCAGGCTGGCCTTGACCTTGCGTTACTCCTTGTGCCTCAGCTTCCTGAGAGCTGGGAATACAGTTGTGCACCACCATGCCCAGGACACATTTCACAAGTGCCCTGCCACGAAGCTGCACTCCCAAGCTCCTCTTATGTTCTATCTTGAGCCAGGGTCTGGCTAAGTTACGCAGGCTGCCTCTGGCCTGGAACCTGTGATCCTCCTGCCTCCACCTCCTGAGTCACTGAGATCACAGGCGTGCACCATCGCGCCCAGCAGCCAGGACATGTTTTAAAAGTTACTAATATAACATCTATGTGTGTAAAAATAGTTTATCAAAAAATTAAGGAATTTTTTAAGTACTTACAAACATCTAATCAGTTTTGAAAACTACAATAAAATCAAGCTAAAACTAACAACAAAAAAACCCCTCTCTTTTCATTTTTTAACATAGAAATTCTAAAAATTATTTTAAAAATCAACTATTTTTATGAGATCGAGCATAAAATATGGAACATGACATGCAAATCAATTACTTCCAGAAAACGGAAACAGTATTTTAGTCTTTTGGTAAATACGTACACATACGTACAAGATTTGTACTGGGGTGAGCATTAATTATGAGCAGAAACTACATTTTTGATTGTATTTGTTGGGTTTTTTGTCACATAGATGACATTGGATAATACATTTTTTCAACATCATAAACGGAGACTATACACATGGACTTCACCAGACGGAACATACAGGAATCAAATTGACTACATATGTGGAAAGAGACGACGGAAAAGCTCTGTACAAAATGTCAAAACAAGACCAGGTGCTGACTATGGAAAAGACCATCAACTTCTCATATGCAAGTTCAAACTGAAGCTGAAGAAAATTACAAGTATACAAGAGCCACAGTATGACCTTGAGTATATCCCACCTGAGTTCAGAGACCACCTCAAAAATAGGTTTAATGCATTAGACACAAATGACAGGAGACCAGAAGAGTTGTGGCATGACATAAAAGATATCATTCAAGAAGGAAGCAAAAAGTTCTTAAAAAGACAAGAAAAAAAGAAAAGACCAAATTACATGT